>JARJUA010000180.1:0-148906 GCA_030787035.1 Aschersonia sp. MBC 877
GGCCCTTCCAAAAGTGCTCAATTTTCTTGATCATCCCATACTGAAGCCAAGAGATGTTAGCATGCCGCCGTGTCGGTTTCTCTCTTTGGACGGAGTGGAGGATAAAATTCAGGAAGAAAAGAAGCAATCTTTCAAATGGATCGAAGGCATGCTGAACTCACGTGTGTCAGGCAGTCAATGACGCCGAGATAATATACCTCCTCGGCTAAAGAATTGTCTTCATGCGTTGCCTGGAAGCCCCCGTCGTCCTGATTGAATACAAACCCTGGCCGGCTGTGAGTGTCGCCGAGTTCATCGGGCATCTTGTCTAGAGCTTGGCCAATAGGGACTGGACGCTCCTGCCGAATCTTCTCTCTCAATTCTCGAGCTTTCCTTACGCTCTCCATTTTGGATGGTGTTCTGAGGAGTATAGACGGTGGCTCTTCCGCGGTCAATCTCTCGCCATCAGGATTGAACACTTGCAGAGTCTTGTCGCGCAGATTCTCCTCGTTTCCGCGAGATAAATCATGAATACCGATCAGCAGGGAGTAGTCCATGATTTGCAACTTTTTAAGCAGCCCCACGTCCTTACGCAGTTGTTCCAGGAACAGACGTTTTTTCTGGATCCCGAGCTCTAAACGCTGTTGTCGTCTCAACCAGTTCAAATCCTTGAGCGTGGCACGAGGATTCTTTTCCAGGTCCTCTTCTCTGTAATCTCTGCCAATGGTAGATCCCTTCAGATCAAACGTGGTGTGTATGTCTCGGTGCGGTGGGAATAGGTTATTCATAACGACAAAATGAATTTTCTTGCCATAAGGCATCTTGACCCGATGGAGGCCGTAGAACTGCGAGAGAAGCGTATTGGGGTTATTTTGTACATGGTTGTAGTAGTCCATAAGGATTCTTCTCAAGAACTTGTGCTCGGCGTGATGAATTGTTTTGATAATGTATTTGTAGTCTCTGGAGAAATAAAAAAAGCTGCCGCTCTTGCCGGGCGAGCCAAGTTCGGAAAGAATATATTTACCCGTCAACGACACAAGATAATCAGCGGGATCGAGACGGAAGAGCGCGCGCAAATGTCGGAACACCCATGGCGCGTAGTCCTTGAACTTAAAGTCGTACTTTGCCGAAGGGACAAGTTCGTTGCCAGTGCTTTGCGAATTGGGACAGTTAGCATGAGAAGCGTAGTAAGCCCCAGAAACGTCTCGAACGACTCACATGTCAAATGTAGATTTTTGTTTTGCTTCGAAGTCCGCGCTTGTGAGTTCCCGGTCAAGCTTGGCATTGGTTCGCGAGACCGATACCCGGATCCCGGTCAGCATGTTATATGCCGTAACCCAGTTGGCGTGAGACTCGTCAACCTTGGTGCCAACCAGTACGCGGTCATCGTCCTCTTCCTCTTTTTTTCTTCGCTTACTGGCCCGCTTCTGCCTGTAGACCTCAGCCCAACGAAGAGCATCTTCATCTGGCAGGACACCATCACGGGGAGCGTCGGATTGCATCGATCTGGTCGTTCTTCGTACCAAATTCAAGGAAGCCCGGCGATGCCCAGCTGTGGAGGTTACCGTTGGAGAGAATCTTCCGCTGGCCTGCCCAATGTCTAGACCATCCTTAGAGCTTCGACTGTGGGGCTTGGGCACTTCAAGTGTGTGCCGCTGCTTCAAGCTCGAGCCGGGAGCAGGGGGCTGTAGGTGTCCAGAGGGCGAGGTGCTCGATGCCGAATTGCCTTGGTATGCCGGTGGAGAGGAGAATCTATGTGGCGATGACCTTGGTGGTACAAGGTCTGATTCTGGAGGGTATTGTACAACAAATGAAGTTTGGCCCCCATTCGTCTCGGGCTCGGGCTCGGAGGACACGGCGGCAGCAAATTCTCGAGATGCAGGACGACCGTTAACCGAAGGCTGATGAGGCTTCGCACCATCCGGTCGCGATCTCCATCCTGCAACTGGGTCGCCTGGCGCTGTGTTATCGCGGCGCAGGCTGGGTGCCGTGGGTGACGGGACTCCAGCGCCGTTGACATCAATGGCACGGGATCGGGCCACCACGTGGTCTGGAGAAGGAACTTGCGCTTGAGTCGACCTCTTGGCGGATGACTGCATCGTTGCGCTGTTCTCGTCGGAGCCATTAATGTCATTGGTGAGGGAGCTCATGCTCGTCGGCCTAGTCCTGCAACCATTCGACGGCACGTTATTCGTCCCGGAGAGATTTGAGCCACGAGAGTTAGAACAAGTCGATGAGGAAGATGTCGATAAGGAGGAAGAATTCGATCCCTCGTCGAAACACTCCTTTACCGCTCCGACTGGGCTGCAACCAATAAAATCTTCATGGACCTTTTTTTTGCTAATTGCCGGACCGAATCGATTTGTGTTGTCCAGGTCGACCGCGTCCGCACCAACAGAGAAGTTCTTCGAGGTATTAGCGTCGAGGAACGAGGGCATTTCGGTTGACTGCCTGCGCTGACGAGGCAGCGTATCGACCTTGCTTGGACGGACGGGCGGGCGAAGCGGAAGTAGGCCGAGACAGCCCCGGGACCTCTGGCCCCTCGAGGAGAGAATGCTCAATCAGAAGGGCCGGAGGCTCATGATCGAATGAAATCGAGAGAGTGAACGACCCACGATGTTATTGCAAACGATCCTGCCGAAGATGATGGTCGGTCGAAGACGAGGCCAGTGTGTGCAAAGTCTGGAGGATTAGAGGGCCTGTCGGATCACAACTCGAAATCACCAATGCGGACTGTGTTCGCAGAGAAGCGAGAATGACGCCCGATTTTGACTCGATGAGGACGAGAAGGTTGACTTCAGAGGGAGAGGAATAGATAAATGAGCGTAGCATGGAGCACCAGCTCCAGAGGGACAGAGAGGACAGGAGACGAACAGGGACCAATCACAGGCTGCTTGGGCCAAGAGCAGCGACGACGGTCTGAAATGGAAGTGGACGTTCGACGTCCTTGCGACAGCCGGCGAACGGTGGCTGCGACAGAGGGATTTTAGGGGCAGCGTGGAGGCGAGGTCCGAGATTGAGTGCGATTGAGCCAAAAGAGGAGATGTCAAGTCGACAAGCATGGACGTGCCGCCGTCCCTGTTTGGGTCCGATGAGTTGTGACGGGAGAACTTTTTGATGGAGGGAGGAAACGGTAATGGCCAGCGGCAGGCTGCCCGGCAGGCAGGCGCACTATCCGCTGTTAGGGGCGAGCTGGGGTGGACTTCAGATGGACGGCGACCAGGTGGCGCTAAAAGCAACAAGGCTTGGCACTCATCTTGAGCCTCTTTGGCGTCGTGGTTTGACGTGGTGGCAGCCGGCCGATGAGGAGAGCTGGAACAGACCAATTGGTACGGGGCACCGAGAGAAGATTCTAGGGGTGTCGGAATGAGCCTAAAGTTAAATTCATGCAGTTGCGTCCCGAGTGTGACTTTGCTCCTCATAACAGAGACGACCAAGTATGACGCAGCTGGAGGGGGCACTGGCCTTCGTGTATACATCAATTACGTGCCATACCTGCCAGGGGTCGCCTATGCTAATAACAGACGCTGACTCTGGTGGAGGCCGCCTGGCTTGCTTTGTTAAATTGCCTCGCTCAGGCTGTCTAGCACCAGGCGTTTAGGTCGAGTATGCCCCAGGTAACGGGGCATCTTGCTTACGCGTAACAGCGCAAGAGATAAGGTCTTCTGCACCAGGCTGTCAAAACCCGAAGCGTTGGCACAGTGTTGTCGTTGCCGCTGATCGAGACTTCTCATCTGGTGGCAGTTTACAGGCGTCCGCCGAAACATTCTCGTCAGCATCAGGCGCGATTTACGTCGCTGGGTGATCCGCACCCTGGCGCGTCCCGCAAACTAGGTACCTAGGTACCTACCTTGGGTACCTTAGATATCCCAGCCTGCGTCGCAAGTGCGTACGAATGGCGACTCAGCCACATTGATGGACCTACCGATCATAAGTCGTATGTATTTCTCTCTAGGTACCTTATTTCGCTCGACAATAAAATGAGAAAGCAGACGAATATTGCCCGAGCAGCATGCATCAACCTGCAAAGAACAAGTGCTCAGCCCGGCGCGCTGCCAATCAAACAGAGGACTAGACAGAAGACGTCACGGCAATTTTCACAGCAGCTCACACCAATCGGCGAAATCCTCTCATCAGGCGATAGTCTCAAGAGCGGTCGCGAGACGTCAATGGTGACTGGACGCGTTTTCACCGCGATCCTTGCGTCTCAATCTGACACTTGGCGTGGGCGCCACAAAAGCGATCACAGGCTTCGCGTCATGTAGTAAGCATGTTTTCGCGAGGAAAGTAACTTAAATAACCATCCGCCGGCCAGAACGTTCGTGTCCTGCGAATAGCAGGCAACCATGCTACAATTTGCGAGGGTCTATACCTTTCAGAATCTCTGACTTGTCCCAGGTATAGAGAGACCAGGGGCTCAGGGTAGAAGAGAAGAGTACCCATAGACCAAAACGCATAGCTGGTCTCTTAAGAGGCTGAGAAGCGGTCAAGAAAACGCGTTTAGCAGAATAAGCCCGCACTCCCTCGCTCATCATTTCACTTCGACGAGCATCGTCAATCGCGCAAGACATCAAGTCGGACAGACGTGAGAAGCCTCCCCTCTGCCATGCTCGCACTTCGTTGTAAGACCAATGAAAGCCAGCCATCATGCTGCAGAACCGAGCGATGACTTGCTTAACTTCATATCGTAGAAATGCTGATGCGTAAGCCTCACTGTGTTTGGATGCAGAATAGCTCATGGCTGTTGCGGTATTTTGTCAAGCGGTTCTGATCAACAAATTCCAGCCAGCTTTTCGCGAAATAAAAACATGAAGTAATAATCGAGTTAGGTGTGACCCCGGACGGAAGGAACGATGCCCGGAAACGGACCCAACCACTGCCAAAATTGAGTTAAGTACGTAGCGTGTTCGATAGACATCGGCTCTGTATTGACTCGTACGCTCGCGACATCTGCGCAATATTTTTCAAGAAAATTGTTACTGCCGACAATGCATCAGCCACCAATGACTGTCGAACTCTCCTGGTCACTGTCCCCGAAGAGCCAAAGCCTGAAAAGCAACACTCCTCCTTCCTCTTGTGACTCGAATGCAAGACACCGTCCTACAAGCCCGAGCAGAACAGTCTTTACAAGTTACTCCGGAAGCTGTGCGAAATCCGGGAAACCATCGGCCTCGAACCAGGGAGATGGCCAGCCCTCAGATACTGCACTGTCGCATCAACCTAGACACTCGTCTATGCAACCTATCAGTACTGCTACAAAGGCTTTGAACGGCTTGAGTCGTAGCTGCAATGACATAGACACAGTTTCGTGTCCTGAGCTAAGCTCATTTGCCCGTGGCGAACAGGCGAGTCCTATCGAGTGATGGTGATTTGTATGAGCTGACTCTGGTTCGAAGCTCCTTTTACAAAATTGTCCCGTGCCACTCGCTGGCCGTCGTGCTTCTCGATCTCTGCCGACATCAAGAGAATCCCACCGCGGATTTTCTGTAAGCAAAAGCTTGCGAACCTGGCTACTACGTCGGTCCCGTAAGTCGCCAAAGGATGTCGCCTCGCACTTTGGCCAGGGCCCTGCGTACAAGAATGGCAAACAGAGGCGAGAAAGGGGAAGACGTTCGCAGGCGATTTCAAGCTCTTCGAATTTAGCAAGCTATCTGGGCCATAGTCCACACGGATCCGTGACAAGCTCCTTGGCGAAAGCTGGCATGGTCATGGCCACAGAGGATTTTGATCGGTTGAGTGAGGTAACGAGGGACGACGGCGGCAGGGACGACGTCGGCTGATTGGAGTTAGGAAGGAATCAAAATCCAAAGGTTGTGCAGTCTACGTCTTTGACCATTCTCAAGAGCATGAACATAGGCGCCGACAGTGTCGTAGTCAGCAGATTGTAGGTCAGATCGTCCACTTCTCAATACCTACCTAACATGGTAACGTCAATCGCTGTGGTTGGAGGGAGTAGAGGTCCGGTTGCAGGAACGGAGAGCCGAAAACCGGGGCTACGGGGGCGGACGTCAAGGCAAGTCTCCGCGGTCCTATTAGTGATGCTTTGTAGAACCGGGTGGTGGGGGGAGGGGCGCTTTGGCCACGGCAGAAAGCCAGCGATATCGCAGAGTAACCTAAATACTTAGTCGACACACTATTGAGCCGATACTCCAAACTCCCTCGGCAAATAATTAGAACTTTCTCTGTACGTGGCCTGCCAATGGTTTCTAGAAATCGCCAGGCTCTTTCGAAGTCCTCCCTCTGGATGAGTGTTTTCCTACCACATCTGTCACATCGCCCACAATGTCACGTTACAGTCTGCGGACAGTGGTCAGAAGCGTCTCAAGGCGGCCGACAGCTTTCAGAGGTTACGCCTCGGCGCAGAAGGTGACATTCGATTGGCAAGACCCTCTCTCCTTCAGACGCCTCTTGACTGAGGAAGAGCTTGCCATTTCCGACACTGCAGAGAGATACTGTCAAGAGAGAATGCTGCCGAGAGTGCTGCGTAAGTTTACCTCCCTCTAATGTCCCTATTATCGGCGTGAGGGCGAATAGTCATGTGCTAAGAGATCTACATCGCAGAGGCGTATCGCGATGAACATTATGACTCCAAGATCTTGCGAGAAATGGGCGAGCTGGGCCTTCTTGGTGCCAGTATCGATGGGTATGGTTGTGCTGGCGTGTCGTCAGTGGCAGGCGGAATGATCACACGCGCTGTAGAACGCGTCGATAGCGGCTATCGGTCCGGCATGTCCGTGCAATCATCGCTCGTCATGGGCGGAATCTACGAGTTTGGCAGTGACGAACAAAAGGAGAGATTCCTTCCTGAAATGGCCAAGGGTAAGCTTCTTGGTGCCTTCGGCCTGACCGAACCCAATCATGGCAGTGACCCTGGCAGTATGGAAAGTGTTGCCAAGCCGCATCCGACGAAGAAGGGGTATCTTAATCTCAGCGGCGCAAAGACTTGGATCACAAATAGCCCCATCGCTGATGTCCTCTTGGTTTGGGCAAAACTGCAGGGGACTGGCAAGATTCGAGGCTTCCTAGTCGAGCGCAAGGATTGCCCACCAGGGACACTGTCAACACCAGCAATTAAAGACAAGAACGGCTTGAGAGCATCAATAACCGGCATGATCCAGATGGACGACTGCCCTGTGCCCGAGGCCAACATGTTCCCGGATGTTGAGGGCCTTAAAGGACCATTCAATTGCCTCAACAGCGCCAGATACGGGATCTCGTTAGGCGTCATGGGCGCCTTGGAGGACTGCATTGACAGAGCCCGCACATATACAATGGAACGCAGGCAGTTCAAAGGCAACCCTTTGGCGAAATACCAGCTGGTGCAGAAGAAATTGGCTGACGCCGTCACCGATTGCGCATACGGCACGCTCGCATCTATCCAAGTTGGTCGTCTGAAGGACGAGGGCAAGGTTGCCCCCGAGATGATCAGCATGGTAAAGCGCCAGAATTGCGATGCTGCTTTGCGCAATGCCAGAATCTTGCAGGAGGTTTTTGGCGGCAACGCTGTCAGCGATGAGTATCATATCGGCCGTCACGTGGCCAACCTATATGTAACACAGACTTACGAGGGGCAGAGTGACATTCACAGTACGTCTTCAAACAAATCATTGTGCAAAAAATTTGATACGGCTAACTTTTTTTTTTGAAGGTCTGATCCTGGGACGAGCCATCACTGGCATTCAGGCTTTCTGTTGAGCGCCAGACGGGGTAGATTAGCGGTCGAGGAGGACGTCAGCGCGCGCTTGTCTACGGGGCGGCTTCTTCCATTGCGCGGGCATTCCGGGAGCCTGCCAGCATCCGCGGCCAGGGAGGCACTCGACCTCCGTTGACGCTCAAGCGGATACTTCTGTGGCAACCTCCGGATAGTCCAAGCATACGTACATAAAATAGTCATTCATATGCATTTTGCGGAACATGTTTTTTCCACATGATAGACTGATCATGAGTTCGGAGTAAGTCGCGACGCCCAGCAGGGTCATTCACTTGTGTGCACGCTTGCACGCCTGATGGGCCAGCTTGAACATGTTTGCTGCTCATCTGCGACTTCACAATACGGGGTAACCTCTAGACTTCGCTGTGCCCTCGAGCAGCTTGCGAACTGGTATTTTTGTATCACCGTTAGGTCTTCGCGACCATTTGCCCGAGCCTGCCAAATGTTCACATCAAGTCTGACATAACGCCACCGGCCATCTAGGTTCGCGGATGTCATGTGGCATGTAGGCTCCGCATCAGGCACGGGCTCAGGCGGTGCCGGAATGAGTTGCGTTCGGCCTGCGTCTGGTTATCGTGCATCGCTTGCCGACGCACATTAAAAACGTTTGCCCGAGAAAACGAAGGTTAAATATCCGACTGCCCAGGCAGTGGACAAAGAAGATGATCAATGGACTGTGCATTATAGAGCAGACATTGTCTTCTGATATGCTACCGGGAAAGCGCGGCTATTTCTACAGTGCGGCGATCATGAGTCACTGTGATTCAGCTAGTGGCGGCGCTTGTTGGTCAGGGTCGTAGCTGGCGAACAGCGAGACGAGGACATCGACGAAGTTGATAGAGTCTGATCATGGCCCAGCTATGTTCACGGTTTAAAAAAAAACTATAATGAGGATACCACAAAGAGAGTGGTCTTCGGTCATCAAACAAACCGTGGCTCTGAACATTGCTAAGCGATACATGATCTCTTGCAAGCCATTGCTGACAATTCCATTTGCTTGCGGGGAGCCTCTTTTCATCTGGTACTAGAGTAGCATGCACCCCTAGACCCACTCTCCTTATCCTGCACGGAACGCTCACTGGCTTAGCATACGGGTCTAGTAGGCCACTGAGCGGCACGATTACAGAGGACTCAAGACAAAGCATAGCCCTATTCAGCCCAAGGGCTCTCTGACTGGCCCCGTGTTCGACCTGCCCAGCTCATCCGACTTCTTGAGACCTCGAGCCCCCCGGCGGCTTCTCTTCCCTTCCACTCACATAACACCTGATTTTGAACCACTGCACGATTTCCACGACCCTTGACGCCTCGTTATCACAATAATCCGTCGACGATCCATCGTTCAGCTTCATCGGCGCTCTCGGTCCTTTCTTTTCGTCTCATCCAAGACCAGCGTCTCGGCGGATCAAATCCTGCTGAGCACAATTTGCTTTCACAGTGCGTCACTCTGCTTGCTCTTTTTTCGCCTCCCCCGACCGCCAGTCCCGCCAGCCTCTTCCTTTCCCACACCAACTGATTTATCACCCAAGCTTTACGACTAATCAATAACCCTGCAGCACAGCGATATTGTCGCTAGAGGGATACGTTCTCACAAAATGGCTCTCAAGCGCATCAACAAGGAGCTGACTGACCTCGGCCGGTAAGTATGACTCCTACCCCTCTCCTGTTCTCTACAGTGTGCATCTCCAGCCTCAACAGAGGCCACACCTCCACCGCTCTACAGCCTCAGTTTCACAAGCTGGACCTTAGTCCGGCAGGGCGTACCGTTGAGAAAAACTTCAAAAAGATCAGTAGCCGAACTTCACCCATATCGTGTAGCGCGCCATTGCGCGCTCGTTTGCGTCGGCAATGAAATGAACACGGATCAGTTGACATTTTGCCTGCTAGTGACCCGCCCTCTTCCTGCTCTGCTGGGCCCGTCGGCGAGGATCTGGTAAGTCGACAGAGATGCACGGTGGCCTTCCCTAATTGAGCGATCATCGCATTCTCCCTTACGGATCGTGTCCGGCCCTTCTTCAAATCATGAAGAACCATGCATCCCGATGATGAGAAGGATACACCACTGACGTGGTGTTTTTAGTTTCACTGGCAAGCCACGATCATGGGACCTGTGAGTATAAACGCCCGAGAATGAGAAAAGGGACTGGACGGTTTACGGGAGAGTCTTGCTCTGTGAGGGGCTCGAATGCTATCAGCATCGACGACTCGCCCAAATACCATGTCTCCGAAATTCATTTCTTCGAGAAACCCATCCTGTTGCCGATACGGTTCTAACGTAGGTTTCTAGGGCGATTCACCATACTCTGGCGGCGTCTTCTTCTTGGCTATCCACTTTCCGACCGACTATCCATTCAAGCCTCCCAAGGTCAACTTCACCACTCGAATCTATCATCCCAACATCAACTCCAACGGAAGCATCTGTTTGGATATATTGCGGGACCAGTGGAGCCCTGCTCTTACCATCAGCAAAGGTTCGCCCTTCCCCTGCGAGCAAAGATAGCCCGGCGTCAGAACGCAGCCCACTGACCACTGTCTCTATAGTCCTGCTCTCTATCTGCTCCATGCTGACCGACCCCAATCCCGATGACCCCCTTGTGCCCGAAATTGCTCATGTGTACAAGTCTGACCGACCTCGATATGAAGCCACGGCGAGGGAATGGACCCGGAAGTACGCTGTGTAATTCCACAGCTGTACGATGCATTGGCCAGGGACGACACGGTGCGATGGATGAAGATGAATAAATTCTTCGTCTGCGCAATAAAGGCATCGGGGAAGATTGTGCTTCAGGGACATTGATGGGATGCTCTGAAGCGTGCTGTGTGCTGTGTGCGACAGGCGAGCATCGCTTTTCAGTCTTTGTGCGTACCAGCTCAACTACGTCATCCAAAGAACCATGCGGTCGGGATTCGTCGGGGAGGGAGCAGAGTTCACTAGACAAGGCATTCATCTATCAAAGGGATATCATGCGGCAGGATTCTTGTTTGTCTCGGGTTTGCATTAATGACTTGTGTGTTTTGACAACTTTGCTCATGCACTCAGCGACGCGACGTATACAGAATGAGTTTGTTTTGCGTCCACAAGCAATTCGCGTCTCATAAAGTGACTGGATTCTCTCCTTCCCCCAAGGAGCAGAGACTTAGCTGTACCATAGAGACATGATCACTCGAGACGAACCAGGACAAGCATGTATTTCCAAACGCACGATATTTCACCTTCCTTTCAGTCCATGATTCGTGCGTTGCTGCCAAGAGCCTTCGCACAGAATAGCGAAGGGACCACTGATGTCGAAGGATATTACCGAGGATGCGGATATTGAAGATATTCGCACGCCTGTTCATTTCACGAAATGGCTCAAAACCTTTCTGCGTCATTTGATGAGGTGATATGTGATGTTCCTTTGCTTGTGCTCAAAGACTTTTTGTGTAGAGACCGCACTTTGCGCTTTTTTGGTCTCTACTTCAAAGCCTAGCAAAAAGCGAAATTGAAGAGTGCATGAAGAGGCGTGGTTAACTGTCTTCATCCACTTAGGGGGCCGAAAATGACAGAGCGGGGTAGAGTGTCAGGTCGTGACTGGCAGTTTTGACATGCCTCCAAACAGCATCTTCAGCGGTATGGCATTCGGGGCTTGCAAGGTGCATTGTGGTGAGAGCCACGATATGCGTGGTGTCCATTGGAGCATAGGGTGTTTAGGCTTAGGACGGCTACCCCCGAGCGTGCTCGGAAGATCTTTTCATACATCCCGTCCACTTTTATTGGCAGAAAGGCAAAACACCATTAGAAACTTCGGGTTGCGTCTCCGTCTCGGGAGCTCCCTCTACAAAGCCACGCTTTAGTCGTTCGTCGGTGGGTGCCATCAAAATGCTTATGGGGCGGCCGAAAGAGGTCGGCTCGGAAGCGGCGAAGTCCATATTATTTCGTGAAACAGAAGACGAGTCCTGAGGCGGGGTTGCTAAGGTGCACCGACGCGGCAAAGTCACGAGGCGGAATTAACACGAGTGTGCCGTATTTGTTATCACGAGCCTCAAAGTCATCCCAAGTTCATGAAGATTGCCGGCCTTGGGCGGCAGATGCACCACCCGTGATCGCATACCCATAACATGCATCGGCACGGGGAAAGACAAAGTGTCAGCACTGAATCATGCTCATTGTCGTTCTTGGAAAGACCGAGGTTGAGGGATCCATATGAATCAGGTACAAAGACAGCAAATTTGAGCGCCGAGAGATGACTTGGCAAACGCGGCCCTCGGGTCGCCGCTGGCGAATTGCATCTGGAGCCCGCTGCCGTAAAGCGTGAGCTGAGAAAACACACGGCTGTGGCTGAGCGGCTGGCTCCCCAGGGGATGAGTGGTGAAACCAATGGGTGGCGATGCTGACCCGCGGTTTCGGGCTCTGGAAGACCGTCAGAATGCGAAGGGAATCTATGCGGATGAGCCAAGAGAATTGACGTGAACCATGCTACCAGGAATTGCGTGCACCTATGAGCCACGGCGCATAGCTGCGCAAGCGGTAAGCAGGTAGGATTGCAGGGAGGCTGCCGCGACGAGCGACGTCGCAGTTCTTGTTTCACTAAGTCAGTTGCTGTATCGCATGCAAGTGCGCTGACCAGACAGGCTGAAACGTCGAAGGTTCCCTGGTGTAAGATGGAGCCGGGCAGCGCGCGCGAGACGCTGGGAAAGAGGAAATGGGGAACAAGCAGAAAAAAAAAAAGAGGAAGGAACAGAGGACAGATAAAGCGTAAGCGAAATAGGAACCAGCAAGAGAAGTTAATGACAAGCAAGGCACACAATATCTCCGAGAGCGTCAGATGAAATACTTTGCGATGCTGTGCACCCTTCATGGGAATTCTTCGATTGCGCCAGCGGCAGGATCGAGTATTCCTCCTCTTGCTTGTGACGTGAGAGGAGGATTTGATTGCCTGCAACGAACAAAGGGGCCCCCCGTTTCGGATTCAACGTGAGCGGTTGTCGCAGGTCAGTAGCCCCCCTTGCTGCGACTGCCCGCATACATCCATGGCCAGAGTGGGCTGCTGCCGACACTTGAGGCGTCGGCGGTCCAGCAAGTCTGGGTCCGTCGGTGTCAAGATGATCTGATCACGGTGAGAGCGTCTTTGCTGGATCGAAGGAGGTCCCTTGTCGCTCTCCGTCATGGCCATGGACCCTTGGACAGAAATCTATTTCAAAAAGCTGGCCTCTTCTTCCTTACCTGCGCAGCCATACTTCGGCCTCAATCACTCTGCCTCGCATTGTCTTTTGCTGGCTAGGAGTCCGTCACACTACCAAGGTATGATCTCCTCCCACCCAGATTGCATAGTGTTTCAAGCAAAACTTCTCCTTCGTAGCCAGGGGCTGTCCATTGGTCTTGCGTTCTTTGTCGTCGCTTTTCCTCTTAAACTTCTCATGACTAGCTCGTTTTCGTCCTTCCATCATCAATTTTCCTTGGTATTGGAGCAATTGCCTCGAAGAGAGGGCTGGTGATCCAATTTGCTACAGACCATCTAACACAAATTTCGCAGTCATGTCATTGATCTAGCGGCTTGACAGTACTTGACGAAGTTCGCCAATCTTCTTCAGCAGGCTCTGGAAGGATCAAAGACCGACGACGAACTCATCACTTGTCCCAGCATTTAATTAGCCCAATCCGGTTTTCTTTGCATCCAAAGGATTGGTATCGTTGCTGGACACTTGGTGAACAAGACCTTTTGTCTTGAGACGGATCATAATACGCCAGCAAATACCAACCACCGGAAATAATGAGTTACTACTTTGCTGGCCCGGATGCGGGCTTGGACAGACGGCCTTCGGTCGCGAGTTTCGATAGACGACCCTCGGAGCGATCAAGATGGACGCCACTGACGCGAATGTTATTGTCCGGCGAGATGACCCAGGAGAAGCAGCAAGAGCTGACATCGAGGGAGAGGTTTGATCGATGGATGATAAACGAGGGTTATCGAAGATTGTAAGTTTTGCGAGGTCGGTGCGCTGGAGGCGGCCAAATGTCGTGACGCTGACCCATTACTGTTAGCTTTGTGTTTGTCTTCATGATCACGCATGCTCTCATCTTTTCTTTCGCATCAGTTCACTACGCCCTTAAAGACAGTCTGCAAGGCGCCAGAGATACTTTTGGCTTCACGTACACCATTGCACGATCGTCCGCCGTGGTGCTGCACGTCGACGTGGGCATCATCCTCTTTCCCGTTTGCCGAACGCTCATTTCACTCATGCGCCAAACGCCGCTCAATGGCATTATCCAGTTCGACAAAAACATCACGTTCCACATCACCACTGCGTGGTCAATCGTCTTCTTTTCATGGGTTCACACAATTGCACACTGGAACAACTTCGCTCAGGTTTCCGCCAAGAATAACCTGGGATTCTATGGATTCCTTCTCGCCAATTTTGCTTCCGGGCCTGGTTGGACAGGCTATGTCATGCTGATTGCTCTGATGGGCATGGTCATCACCTCGATAGAGAAACCCCGCCGAGCCAACTATGAGCGTTTCTGGTACACTCACCACATGTTCATCGTCTTCTTCTTCTTCTGGTCGCTGCATGGAGCCTTCTGCATGATTCAGCCGGATATTGCACCCTTCTGTACCAGCGTTGGTGCTTCGGCCATTGGCGTTTTCTGGCAGTATTGGATGTACGGAGGCTTCGTGTACTTGGCGGAGCGTGTTGCTCGCGAGATCCGTGGCAGACACAAGACATATGTCTCCAAAGTCATTCAACATCCCAGCCAGGTGTGCGAGATCCAGATCAAGAAGGAGCACACCAAGACTCGCGCGGGCCAGTACATTTTCTTTTGCTGTCCGGCCGTGTCGTTGTGGCAGTACCATCCGTTCACTCTCACTAGCGCTCCTGAGGAAGACTACATCTCCATCCATATGCGATGCCAGGGTGACTTCACCATGGCAGTATCGGCAGCCCTTGGCTGTGAGTGGGAAAAGAAGGGTGAAAAGAAGGGTGAAGCGAGCAAAGTAGTCGGCGTCGATGGAGAAGGCGCAGGCGTTGATCCTGCACTACAGAGAATCTTGCCACGAGTCTACATTGACGGGCCTTTTGGATCTGCCTCGGAGGACGTTTTCAAGTACGAAGTGTCCATTTTGGTCGGTGCTGGTATCGGTGTTACTCCCTTCGCCTCCATTCTCAAGTCGATATGGTACAGGATGAATTACCCGCAGAAGAAAACACGGCTGTCCAAGGTATATTTCTTCTGGATCTGCCGTGACTTCGGTTCATTCGAGTGGTTCCGATCTTTGCTTTTGGCCGTTGAAGCTCAGGACGTCGAGAACCGCATCGAAATCCACACATATCTCACTGCTAAGATCAAGGCCGATGACGCGACAAACATCATGATCAATGATGCCAACGCAGACAAGGATACCATCACTGGTCTCAGGAGCCCGACCAACTTCGGACGACCCAACTGGGACATGATCTTCCGTGGTATCAGAAAATTGCACAGCCCAGGCGAGTCTGGTGTGTTCTTCTGTGGCCCCAAGGGCTTGGGCAGCTCACTTCACATGTACTGCAACAAGTACTCAGAGCCAGGGTAAGCCTTTGCATTCGACCGCATTCCTTTACGGAACAACGAACCACACCCAAACACGCATAGAAGTTGAATTAATGGCTAACATGCTTCGTCAATAGCTTTTCGTATGTTTGGGGCAAAGAAAACTTTTAGACGGAGAGCATGGGAAACAGGATACTTGTTGTTACTTCCTTCCAGTGTATACCCCGTATTTACGCAAGCCAATGGCGATCAATTCTTGTCTGTTTTTTTAACTTCTCTTTGTACACGCCTGTTCCAACAGCAGAACAGAGCCGGTGCCCTCATGCGCCATGTTGTATTACATCGCAGCAGCTTGACGGCATACACTTTGGTGAAGAGCTGAGAGAGCGCATACATTTTGAGGCTTCGACGCCGGACGCCGACAGCATTGGAAAGTACTAATGGGAGAGATAAGGGCACGCGGTGCATAGGGATGGATGTGGCATGAGCGTGTCAATGCAGTCGCATGGCTCTGCTCTCCGTTGATAGATACACCATAATCCAGTATTGTGACTGAGGTTCCTCTTCTCGATGGTGCGGAGACGATCCGCGAAAATATAAACAAAGACGCTACAGAAGAGAGGGAGCGGCTGGGGCTGCCGAGGTGCTGTTATTGGTGTTGTCGACAGTAAAATTGTGTTTGTGTCCATGCATGAATTCTGCCGCTGACGACGCGAGGAGGAACCGGCCATGGACCGATTAGCGACATCCAACATTCCTTCAATTTGCCAACCGTCAGGGAGCATACATGGCACTGACGACTAGCAACGTGACTTGGTTAATATAATATTATAGTATTGATTGTTGTCATACATTCCCCTCCCGTGCCACCGAGGCGAGCGCGGTCTCGGGTGGGACGCAGGTCGGTGGTCGTTTCCCTCGGCGGGGTGGCACCTTCTGTGGCGCTCCAGCTGGGAGTGCAATGACCGGACATCTAACCGGAAAGGGCACAAGAAGTGAGTGGGGGGAATTAAAAAAAGAATGTGTTGGGGCGCTTTACGAGCTCTCACTGGGGATACTCTATCGCAGTCGACCGTACCAATGACATCATGTCGGCCTCCAAGTTTCCTTGCCCGACGACGAGTCTGCCTTGTTTTCTTCCGGCCTTTCTGCGATAGATGTTTGTACTTTACTTAGCATGAAAGCGCCAGCGTACTACCATGCTTTGTCCCTGCATTGGCGGGAGTCAGTCGTCGAATACTAGCACTAGCGGTGGAGTTGGGTCTGTGGGGTGGGACCGGCTGATGGTGTGGGAAATTTTCTCATGACAGAAGTCAAAAGGGCCCTCGTCCTCGTGGCTACATAGTTCCACCACTCGTGGGATGGGCGGATGTGTCGGGATGCATGCTCGTGAGAAGCCTCGAAGCGATCCGTCGTCTTACGGACATCCCTGCATGTAGGGTGTACGTCCCAACGAGATGTTGGTGGCGAGCATCTCTAGATCCGGTATAATGAATGAATTCACGATACGATCAAAAGATGGAACACGCCCGTTAGGACCCTTTCTGGTTCGTAAGGCTCAGGAGAGCCGACCAAGACCGGATTAGCGCCACACACGCTGCGCCTCTTAGAAGAAGTGCTGCATGACTGGGGGGGCCAACTGGTCTTGTTGATGCTATTGGCGCTCGGCCAGCAACGCACAAAGCGTTCACGGGCTCGGGTCAATGGCAACCGCCCTGCAGGGGTCCCGCCTCGGTTGTGTGCTTCCTAATTTCTCCCTTTTGCGTGCATACACATCGTCCTGTCGGACTGTTATTTCACCCCTCCTAGCCTGCTCCATCACACCTCCACCTCTCGTTTCAGCACTTCGGTCTGTTGTCCATCTGGTCATCAAATTCTGACATCTCTCTTGACTCCTTCTTTCATCTGCTTTTTTCTTTGTCTTTTATCTCCCTTCCTTCTTTTGCCATACTTTGCCAGCTGTTCCATTTTCATAGAGCGAATGGCCGCGACTTCTCCGCTTGGTTTGATTTGAGGCCCCTGGACCGAACAGGCTTGGTCGCTGAACGTCTTCTCCCTGCTCACAACACGAGAAGAAGGCTTCCCAATTACGACATTTAGCTCTTCGACACAAACTTTTTTTGTGTATTCAGTCGTTGCCCGGATCTTCGTCGCACGTCGGTCTCCTAATCATAAGGCCGGGTCTCTGTCGGACTACCATACGGACTTTTGAGACAATACTGGACCCTGTGACTTCGGTTCACTGTCTCGGGCCCATCGCACCGGCGGACCACCGGGGTTTAAGGACTTTCAAAACCATTGCGTTCAATACGATACACAACATCTCGCCATGCGTCTGTCTTGGGCATGCGTTCTGGGCCTCGTGCTCGTGGTCCAGGCTCAAGAACTGAACATCCGGCAAGCAAAGAGTACTTCGGCCCCCACGCGCACTTCTTCAATACCCTCTCAGGAGACCTCTTCGGACTCGACGCCTCCTTCCAGCACGTCCAACCCTCCCAGCACTTCGAATCCTCCCAGCACTTCGAACCCACCCAATTCTTCGACGCCTCCCAACACTCCAAATCCAAACCCTCCCAGCTCATCAGCCTCCACCCCGGCACCCCCTCCCGCAGGCGAGACGACCTTGACCAGCACGCGAGCTACGACCAGCGGCGGTTCCGTTGTCGTCACCAGTCAGCTGACGACGATCGATTCCAATTCCCAAACGACTGTCGTCACTATCACGACGACAATTGCGCCTGGCTCAACAGCGCCGGCAGGCGACTCAGGCTCGGGAGGCAGCAGTTCCGGACTTTCTACTGGTGCCAAGGCTGGTATTGGGGCCGGCGCGGCCATTGTTGGTCTCGCCGTCATTGCTGGCATTATTGCTTTTTGTGTGAGACGTCGACGGAACCCGAAGCCCAATCCTGATGACTTGCTGGGCTCATCTTCGGAGGTTCCTGTAGGCTTTACTGCCGGTGGCTCGCGCAGCTCTCGTCCCATGTCCGAGGCAGTTTCATCTGCGCCTGGCGCCGGTTCGTATCGCAGTCCGGCGCTGCCCAATGTCCGACCCGAAGGCTATCGTGGGACCGCTATCGGAGACGGTCGAGCTGGCTATGCGAAACCCGCACCGTACGGTGCTGCCTATGCTCCCGCTCGCAGCACGACGACAAGTACGGGGCCCAGTACGTTGGCCCCGGACGATCACCTGCCGCGACATCCCAGTCCGGAGGGAAATGCTATGGCTTTCAGCCCTGTATCTCCCAGCGTGAGCCCACGGCCCGAAACATCTGAGATGGGTCACGACGGCGCCGGCGCGAAATGGCACACGGCTCAAGCTGCAGAAATGGGCACCGATAGTGCAGCAGCTGCCAAATGGCATAGCGATCACGCGCAAGAGATTGACAGCCGACCCGCGATGAGCCACCAGAGCGGGCCAGTGTACGAGATGCCGTCGTAGTTGAAAACGAACCAGCTGTTCCACTCTGCTCAGGCTATACGTGCTTGAGGGGATGACAGCAAAATGAGGAGAAGGCAGGGGAGGGGAAAGGAAGGGCGCAGAGGAGGGTTCGTTGAGGGTGACGAACCACCATCTCACGGGATGGATAGATGCGGCAAATGCCTCCCAGTCTGTGACAGAGGTCACGACGCGTTCAGCCGGCTTGCAGAGAACTTGATAGGCCACGACTAGACAAATCCTCGAACATCAAGGCCCGCCCGCTCTCGAGAACAAGCAACGTTTTCACCTCTTCCAGAGGCGAGGTTTTATTTGTTTATCCCCCCCCTCTGGGGTTGAAATTTCATTTGTACGAGGCCATCTGTCGAGCATGGCTGTCACGAAGGAGACTACTTCTCCTGCGTTGATATACGTCGGCGTTTGCGAGAAGCAACTGGCGGCAACGAACAGCGAGATTGCTAAACCCGAGAATCGACGGAACCTGTCAAGACAGGTTTGCGATGGCGTCCTGAATTATGAAAAGCGTTGTCTGGACGGCGGTAATATGTACATTACATCAGTGTCATGCCATTTTCGTGGCAAGGAGCATTCGATCTTTTTTTCTTCTTGGGTGCAGGTACTTGAATAGGGCGGATCTGGCGGATAATAATGGCTCATTTATTGATTGTCAACCTAAGCCAAACATTGCCGGGGTGGGAAATCTCTATGGGCCCGTCAAAGTCATGCAGGACTCGGCTGAAGAGCGGGGCGAAGGCGAAACCGGTGATTTGGGCAACCTGGAAGGAAACAAAGGGGGAGGAAGATGTAATAGAGGGGCACAATCAAAGAAAGTCCACGTGGAGGTCTCGCCTATCATCACAAAACATTGCAATCCAGACGCGGCGATTCCATCATCGCTTCCTGAAGACGGACGGCGTGTGGGTCTGATGCTCAAGCTTTTCCCCTCGCGTCTGCGTCAGACTCTTATCGGCCGACTTTGCTGCCGTCCTCGATTGACTCACCCCACCTTTGAATGCATTGCACCAACCACTCTGTTTCTTTTTCTATAGAATTACTCCGTGGATGGGGTGACAAGGTAAGCATGGACGACCAGGGGAGCTGTCTCTACGCCGCACCGCGAGCAGAAGAGGATGCTTGATCTGGCGTTTTATCTCTTCTCCTTGACCCTTTCCCTTCGTCCGCGCGAGAACTTTGCACTTTGCAATCCCTGACCCGAGACCTCTCGTCAACGCCGTCACCATTTCGGTCTTTGATAATGGACGCCGGAGAGAAGCAAGGCACTTCTGCTGAGAGCGAGGGGGTCGCCAGCGGGACGGCAACTCTGGACGAGCTGATGGCTGCGTGTCGAGGCGTTGATGAAGCGAGGCTAGTGAGGAAGCTGGACTGGCATTTGGTGCCGCTCATTATGGCATTGTATTTGTTCAGCTTCATCGATAGGTGCGCTTTCCCCCCTCGGCCCCTCCTTCTTCCTGTTATGTTACTTGCAGTCGTAAATGTCGTGAAATTCTTCCCTGAAAAAAAATCACCAAGCTGATGCATGACGCAGAGTCAATATTGGCAATGCTCGCCTCTACAGACTGGAGGCAGACCTCCACCTCTCGCCAGAACAATTCCAGATGGTCATCGCACTCTTCTACCTGTCCTACATGCTCAGTGTGCCTTTCAATCTGGTTCTCAAGCTGTTCACCCCCCGTCGGCTCATCGCTTGCATCGGCGTGTCCTGGGGTCTGGTAGCCACGCTCATGGGCCTCGTGACCTCTTTCGGCAGTCTTCTCGCGTGCCGCCTCCTGCTTGGCGCCGTCGAGGCCGGCCTATTCCCAGGCTTCATCATGTATTTGACCTTCTTCTACACCAAAAACGAGCTGGCCCTGCGCATGGGCTACCTGTTTGTCAGTGCCGCCCTCGCGGGTGCCTTGGGTGGCCTGTTGGCCTACGCTATCGGCCAGATGGACGGCGTGCAGGGCCTGAGCGGCTGGCGATGGATCTTCATCATCGAGGGCATCCCCAGCGTCATGCTGGGCGTCGTGACTTACTTTGCGCTGCCCAACGACCCGGACAGCGCCTACTTCCTCACCGATGCCGAGAAGGCCCTGATGGAGGTGCGCAGACGGAGGGCCTACGGGGCCACCAGCTCGAGCGAGCAGGTCAGGAAGGCCGATGTGTTGCGAGCCCTCACGGATTGGAAGGCCTGGGCCTTTTATTTTGGGCAGTTCGGCATCGACACCATGCTGTACGGTGAGTTTGGCAACCCGTCCTCCTTTGTTTCCCCCATTTCTTAACGGCCGTTCGCCAGGCTTTTCTACCTTCTTGCCCACAATCATCCAGTCGCTGGGTACATGGACGGTTGCGCAGGTCCAGCTGCTCACAATCCCGTGCTACTTCCTCGGGGCGGCCACGTACATGGCCGCGGCGTACCTGTCTGATCGTCTGCAAATGCGCGGCGTGTTCTGCGTCATATTCGGCACGGTCAGCGTGGTAGGCTACGCCGTGCTACTGGCCGACGTGCCCTCGCCGGTCCACTACTTTGCGTGTTTCCTCGTCGTCGGCGGCTTGTACACCGTCGTCGGCTTGCCTTTGCCATGGGTACGTTGCCCCTCGTCCGGTGTCAGGCCGTCACGATGCTTACCGCGCCAGCAAAGCTGGCAAACAACTCGCCCCGTTACGGAAAAAGGGCTGTCGCGAGCGGCCTGCAGCTCACCTTTGGCAATGCCGCAGGCATCCTATCAGCATATATCTAGTAAGTCTTTGTTCCCCCGCCGCGAAGTATGGTCCTCTAGGATCTTGTTTGTTGATACAAGGGTAGCCCCAAGGCCGACCAGCCGCGCTTCACCCGCGGCCACGCCCTGTGTCTTGCCATGGTGGGCATGAGCACCGCCATATTCGGTTTCCTGTGGTTCTGGTTCTGGCGTGAGAACAAGCGGCGTGAAAACGGCTTCGTGAGCCACAAGCACCGCGGACTGGGGGAGGACGAGCTGGCTGAGCTGGGAGACGAGTCGCCACGGTACCGGTATACGCTGTGATAGCATCGCATTGGATGATGGCGCCGTGTCCTCTCGAGGATCCCGCTTTGTCCGAGTCCTCAATGGAAGCGTATGCGCGAGATCAGAGCCCCAATTCGTTTGGGTTCCTTGGCCGGTGCCTGTGTCGAGAATCACTGCTGCAAGACTTCGACAAGCCCTGCTCACTAAGCACCCCGGATGCGTCATCTTGCAGACCTACATAAACGGGACAAAAGCCACAAATTAGTGTGCTCGCCAATGACACGCTTCACCAGACGATGCGGTCGCCGGTCTTGCGTGTCCACAACTCGACAAGCGTAGGACGTCCTGTGTAAAAGGGCGCCGTCCTGCACTACACACGCCCTGCACATGGCCAAATTTCAGATGCGCAAAGCAAGCGGGAGCAACGGCCGTCCTTGACCTGCTGTATGGCCACGAATGGCTTCTGCGAGACGGGAACAGTACCATTCAGATATTGTGCATTGACGATGCGGAGCCCGCCGTGTAAGGCGTAGGAGACGAGGTCGCCTCGCTTTCCAGCTGCCCCATCGGCGCTCATCTCAAGTTTCCGTCCTTATCTCATCGATTGCTGAGACCAGCCCACGTTGAAGGTCATCTAGTCAAAGGACCGCTTCAAGACTCAGCCATAGCATCGTGGGGAATAGCACAATTCGTAGCTGCACAAAGTCTCGCAGCGATAAGTCATATGAACGTATTCCTGACCACTTGCGACCCAATAACGCCTGCTTTCAATGATTAAATAAACGTCGGTATCGACAGAGACGATGTAAAAAATGACTGTGTGCCCTATCCCCCCCGCCATCTTCTCCTGTACTACCCTTTCCCTCCTACAATATCGCCCAGCAAGAAAGACATGCTATGTTTCAATTTCCTCCATCGCACTCCTTGTTTATTTGTCCGGATGGGCCAAGACGGAAGACCGGCTTCCAACCCGTTTCGTTTCCTATATTTCCACAGCACCGACGTTTCCGGGTTCTTGTCATCACAGCAGGATAAGTCCGTACGTAGCCAGGCCCACGAAGAGGGTGAGCTTCTTCATGCCCGGCTGCGAGGGCCGGCGGCCCGCGTTGTGTACCGGCGCGCCCGAAGTCCATTGCGAGCTGCTCGCGGGTGCTTCTGCCTTGGGCGCCGCCGTGATGCTGTGGTTGCGGTGCGCGCCGGGGCCAGAAACGGCCACGAGCGAAGGCGCCTCACGGGACGATAGCGTCGCGACGTGCCGCGCGGCTTTGATGGGTTCGGAGGGCTTCGTCTGCAGTTGTGCGTGGGCGAGGCTGGCCAGCACGAGGAGGGCCATGGTGTTGAGCATCTTGCCGGACATGGTGTTGCAGGGATGGGGTTGGGGCGAAGTGGTCAAGAGGGACTATGGATGTGATGTTTCCGTCTCGTTTGGCGAGGGAGGATATCGAATAATATATCGTCTTGAAGGGTTGCAGGTCATTGAAGGGAGTTGAGTCCGTCCTGTGGCCATCTTTTTATTCGTGCTCTCGCGAGCCGTCATGGCCGACCTTGTGTCATGGCTTGTCTCAGGCGTGACGCTTTCGAGATGTCGGAACAAGAGGATTTGGCATGCAATGTAAGAGAGGCAGAGCTCTGCAGCGGAGAGCATTCGACGACGGTTGCGCGAGGCCGGCCAATCAATCGTCGGCATGTTGGCATGCAGCTGTCGATGGTGGTTTCGGAGCTCTCTTTCGGGTTTCTGTCGCTCGGTGCGCGTGTGTGTTTCGCTCGTCCTCCCTTGCCAGCCGGACAAAACGGAGGCCGGCAGTCCAAGACATTGGGGACCACAGCTCAATATCGATCCGCTCAATGCCTCGCGTCAGAACCGGGTTCGAGAAATAGTTCCCTGTTCCATTCCTGCGCGAATCGTGTGCTTCGACCCCGGCGCGACACTGATGTGAGGCCGGTGCGCGACCAAACCACGGGGTCCTCGACCCCGCCGATCAAGGCACAAGGATTCCTCTCCAATGACGTGCACTTTGGCAGATTTTCGCGATGCAATATCGGTAGAACGCATGTCTGGCATCTCGAGCAGGATTCGCATGAGCGAGCAAGAAAGCGATGTGTCGATGGACGGCAAAGAAGCTGTTCGCGTGTGACGAGACAGTCAGGTGCTTTCGCGTCTTGGCGCGGGATGACGTAAGTGACGAGGAAACCGACACTGCAGTTTACCCAAATGGCATCTAATAACGTGCACTAACATAACACGCACGCGCTTCAAGTACCGAGTACGCGACACGCCAATACGCCCAGCCCACAAGTCTGCATTGCCAGCTTGTCTGTCCATGTCGAAGCTGGCATCCAGGAACAATTGTCTCCTGTTCTAGCGACTTTTATCTCTTCTTGTCAATGGCGGTGCCGCTGCCACCCTCGCGAAAGACGCAAGCCATGTCGTCGTTGGAGATGTTTTCACCACGCCTGTTTTGCATTCGGGTGGTTTTCGTTCCGGCTGAGCATGCATGAGCCTGCTTCACAGTATCGAGTGCAAAGAATTTAATGGTGGAGACTCGACAAGCTGCGGCCGTCTGCTTCTCTGCTCTGTGCCCCTTAGGTTTGGTTTCGCTTCATCCTTCACTTCCCGACGTCATCATGGTCCTAAGCAAGTGTTGTCTGTCCAGCAACAGATAGCAAAAGTGGCTCAGCAACGAGGACTCCTTTGGTCTGCAAACTGGGTCTAGCTGGTCGCCGGCCGACTGTCGATAGCGGTGGACTTCATGTCACATATCTACATGCAAGGACTAGGTTCCTGTGACTTGACAGATTACGTAGTATCGCCCTGGACTACCCGGTCATTGTCTTGGCCGAAACGCTATCGCTGTTTGACTTCTACCATGACGATGGACAATGGAGACTATAAATTTCGCAAGGGTCGACTGAGGAATGTAATAGCACTTTATGCGTGACAGGATCGTCTGGGCAAAGACAACTGTCTCAGGTGGACTATTCTTCTCAACGGGGCAGGAAAAGCGGCACGCAAGCGTCCTGTCTCTCTTTTTTAATGCCATCATGACGTGCTTTCCCCATGAGAGGCCCACGCATTCGTCTGTTTGTCTCAAGGGCCAGCTATGTCCCATCGTTGAACACTTCTCTCCGTAGCTGCATTTCCCCTTTGATGCTCAATCCGAGGCCATGCGGATGCTCAGAACGCCATCTACCGCGAAAATCAGAATCAACAAATGATTCTTTGATTGTTGCGAGGAGCCCGCGCTTGCCATCCCACGACCTCAACGAAATACGCTGCGTGGCGAGTCAAGATCTTCTTAGGCCGAGATACCCGGCTTCGCATGCTCAAGCGGGCCCCCTCGTTCCTGGAGTTGTTGCCCAAACGTGGGCAGTTCCTTGGCTTCGCAATTCTACAAGACCGGCGTGGCTACCAGCAGGCATAGGATCGATCGCGGCACTGATTGGTCTCGCTACACACCAACTTGAAGGGACCATGCACCGACTGATCTCGCCACACACCACCCAAAGCAGACATGGCCTGATCCGATGATGCGCGCCCAAGGTGCTACTCGCTGTTGACTGCTTACCTCGAATCGTCGATCGATTCTCTGCTCGAACTCGACTGCAAGTGCATTGTGTCGCAGACCTTTGGGTCTTTGCCAATGGGAGCGCCGTTTGCGAGTGCTAAGGACTCGTTGGCTCACCAAGAACAAACGGCTGACGAGTGGCTCAGTCGCGGAAGAGGCTATCAAGTGCTTGCCGTCCCTAGACCGCAGAGGGCGAGTGCGAGAATTACAGGTGGTACGTGCGTACATGAGCAACACGGAACACGAGATCCCGAGCTACACATGAGTCCTAACAGCTGACACAATAGCATGTTGCCTATTGTTGCTACTAGACGACCATGTAGTTGGTTGAACATTGGATAGACAGTTGGCTTCATTGTGCCGGCTGCACCTGCAATTAGACCATGTCAGACCTGGCTGGGCGTGATGTGATCTATGTACGTGGACCAGCTCCGCCCGGACTTGCCTCTGCGTGTAAATTTACAGGGTAGCTAATCATGTGCTACTTTATCGCATCTGACGACGAGGCTGAAGCCATGATAGATGATCCAATTGAGCCATGTTCGTTGACAAGACACAGCAGGATAACCCTCTAAATATTGAACGACACGAGAAAGAGTACGGGAGACAAAATGATTCAAGTATTATTGCGGACATAGCCGCTGAGAAAAGAAATTGAAGTTGAAAAGACTGTAATATCTGTCGTCGTTCAACAACCCAGGGCAAGTGAGGAAATGTCAAAGACCAACGATAGAGCAACTTCCTGCAGTGGTCGACATCATTTCAGAGTTGGTGCCCATCTGCTTCGACTTACCGTTAGGGGTCCGCAGCGCCGACCCGCACCTCTGAAGTCCCTTCTTTCCCAAGAACTTCTGTGTTCTGCTCGGCAAGGCGTCTATGTTCCGCCACGCGCTTGATATTGATCCACTCCATTGCAAAAGCGGCAGGAACGGCAATGCAACTGCCGGCAAGCCCCAAGATGATAGTTCGGCGAACTGCTTCACTATATGCCCATCGCAAGGCAAGCAGTGTATCAGGGTCTGAAGCGATGGTCTCTAGACCTGTCGGACCAGCCTGAATCACTTGAAGGGACGTGACAGCTTGTGTTCGTCGTGGTACCCCGACGACGAGTCCGTCAATGAGAAGAGATTGCCCAATCGCTAAGCCAACGGCGCTGCTCCGAGTCAGTAAGAGCGAGCGCTGAAGGAGATGCGAAAGACTCGGATCTTGCCACAATTGGGAAAATGAGACATACCCAGCCAGGTGTTGCGAAAACACGGCAATTGCTATTCACGAGGCAATATGTTAGTAAAGATCTGCGCTGTGACGGCGAAGGGCTACTTGCCGTTGCCAGTGGGCACGTCTTTGGGTCTGATGCTAATTTAGCGAACGAGGTTTGTGAAGAAGCTGGACGAACAGACTCACTCAAGTACGGCCTGCAAAGCACTATAGGGTTGTTGCCCTGCCATTCCAAGCCCGATGCCAGTGACTGCAAGGTACGCTGCCCATTGGACCTTTGGCGTATCTGGGCCGACCATGGTGAGAAGTCCGGCACCAATGGAGCAAATTACGCCACCGACAATCATATAGGGAATCTATGACACGACGATTGTCAGCGGTCTAGTTGGGAGATGGCGGCCTGGTCTGACCAACATAGTAACCCCATGTGGTCACGGCGGCGCCGGCAATGACCAAAGCGACAATTTGAGGCCCTACAAGGGCAATGTAACGAACGCCGCTTTCCGTGGTGGAAACTCCCTGGACTGATTGGAAGAGAATAGGCAAATAATAGCCATACTACAGGATTGCATGAGAGTTAGACATGATGAAGACATTATTGTGTGTCGGCGATGACGAGGTAGGGTCTCACCACAATCGATACCAGGCCAAATCCCATGAGCACAACAGATCCCATGTATATCGAGCGGATCTTGAGAACTCGGAGTGGAATGATGGCGAGATCGCCTTGCCTGACAATCCAGTAGCAGAGACATGCCGTCAAGAGCCCAAAGCCAACGAAGAGACCGATAATCTTGCTGTCGTTCCACGGATAAGCCTGGCCCCCCCAGGTCATTGCAAGCAGAAGACAGCAGATTGCGCCGAGAAAAATGACGACGCCTGGCAGGTCCATGTGCCGCAGCTTTTCTCGCGGGGACAAGGCTTGATTGGAGTCTTCGGGGGACTGCCGAATATTGACAAACAGGAAGATGATGATAATGACAACAAAGCCGGCCGGAACGTTTCTGCCACATGAATCAGCCAGTGGAATGTTGGGGGGGGGGCAGGTTTCTTACATCCAAAAGCACCATTCTTTTCGATATGATTAGTTCTGAAAAGCCACCATGAACATTGGCCAAAGGGGTCGGGGGAGAAACGTACCCCAACTCGCATATTCTGTAAGGGCACCACCTACGACCGGTCCGCAGCAAACACTGAGCACCATTGAGCTGACGACTATACCAATGTACAGCGGCACCTTCTCAATGGCGACCGAGAGCCCGATAATGGCGAGCGCCCCCTGGAGAATACCAGCGGCGCCGAGACCAAGGATGGCGCGTCCGACTATCAGGGCGGTCGACATTTTGGCCGTCGCGCAAATGGTCGATCCGACTGGAGCGAGGTCATGATACATTCAGGTTCGGACAAAAAGGACGGCGCCGCCTCACCTTCGAATAGTAAGAGCGAAATCAGATATATGGTTTTGGCATTGAAGAACTTGTATAGATTGCCGAAGAATGGCTGAAATGCAGTCAGAGTCAACATATATGCCGAGCCATACCACGAGACGTCGGACAGCGACTTGAACTGCGTCGTGATGTATGGGATCGCGACGCCAATGATGTTGACGTCCAGACCGAACAGAAATGTGCCCAAACAGAGCGCGGCCGTGACGGTGAAGAGGCGCCATTTGTTGGGCTGAATGGCGTTGCTATCTCCTTCCGTGAATGGCGAGACTGGAGTCTTGGCGTCGGCCATGATGTAGTCGAGCTCGAACTTTAGGAAGAGAGAGGGTGGAAGCAGTGCAAAGGCGAGCAGTCGCCCTCTGATGGTCTGGGGAGCCGTTGAGTCCCGGAAAAGGGAGTGAGGGAGGAAGGGGAGGTTGGAGGGGAGAGGGAACAGGGCTGTCGAGAGAGGAGATGATGCAAATGGTCAGTGCATTACAATTTACGACCCAATGACACGGAAGTGAGCCAACACGGTGCTTCGTGGCACGCAGTCTCATCCATTGTATTTCAGGAAACAGCACTAAACGCCGACAGCATGCAGGATTTCGGAAGCCAGAGTGGCATTGCAGTTGAACAGACATGGTAGCATGGAATCCTCCAGCCTTGACAGACAATAGAATGCAACACAGGACGGGGTACGGAGTACAGAGTACTTGGTACTTGGTACGGAGTACTTCCGAGACGAAAACTGGACGCATGCACTCCGCCTCCATCATGGGTGGGACTGGAAGGAGCCATACGGCTGACGGCACGGCTCCTTCCCCCCACCAGCGCCACCCCCCACATACAGTCGAACCCTTGTTTTTTTGTGCCACGATGACTTCCAGCGGAGTTTACAGGGGCTAGCAATTAAATCAGGAACTAAGAGAATAATAAAAAAAATACCTAGAGCTATCTATATTAAGCCCTAAATATAAGATATAGAAAGTACTTTTAAGTAGCTCTTATATTTTTAAGTAGTACCTTAATAGTATAAGTCTATAGGCACTATCTTAAACTATTAGCAAAAGACTTTAGGGCAGAATATCCGCTTTTTGGTGCTGCTGGCACAAAAAAACAAGGGTTCGACTGTAGAGATCCTCTTCCCGTCCACATACCCACATGCATTACCAATGTGGGCATGGCACCCCTGGGTGGAGGGAGGGCTGCTAAGGTCGATTGTGATCGTACTAATCGCGGGAAGCGATTGATAAATCCTTTAGCGTCGGAGCCTTTCACAATCAGCCTTACGCCCCAGGTCTACAGATGCTTTTCCATTACTTTCAAGGCCGTCATTAATCTGTCTAGACATGGCGCACGCGCAAAAGTACTGATCGACAACAAAGGGGGGTCAGGCTTATCACATTTCATGAAACTACTTGCAGCATACCCTTGCACACCGAGCCTTCAACGCCGAATCCTACCGACACCGTACTATGCGTGTCTTACCTCAGACTTCCACGCGAGTAAGCACGCACGAGGTGTGGTCGGGCATTCAGACGCCGTCGTGTCTGGCCCCCAATTGAAGGATCTGACCATGGCCGCAACCACCTCCCACCCACAAGCTGTGTGTCCATAGTGTTGTGTCCATCAAACGACCTGGTCCCAAGGAAGATGCCCGTGACGTGAGTTCGCATCCGTTTATCTTCAGAAGGGCCGCGTAGTGTCTCGATCGTGGCCTCTTGAAAGCAACTGTAATCATTCGACTCGTATTACAATGGAGATCCAATTCCAAAGTTACATTTGCAGCATCTTTGCAGCATTGTCACTGCTCATTTGTTCTACCTACTGCTTGTCCACGTTTCGCTTCCGACGTTCTCAGCGTCATAACGCGACCAATGGCCGCCGCGAAGCTCCTCTTGTGCCGTACTGCATCCCGGGCCTTTTCCACGCCTTGGGGTTTCTATGCCCGGCAGCTTTTCTCGCAACGTTGACGTGAGCCTCAAATGTCTGCATCTGGCAGGAACGGCTGTTAACATCACACAGCAAACGGTTCGGATCAGAGACACCGCTCCTCACAAAGGCCGGCAATCGCAACATCTTTATATTTGCCAATCCGAAGCATGTCAACGTAGTTTTTCGAAAGTCCAAGCAAATGACCAATAAGCTCTCCACGCTCTTTGCACTGCGGCGTCTCATGGATTTGCCCAGCGAGGCTGTGGAATTTTATCGAGCCGACGATTCAGGCATGGGCCAAAAACCTCGGCAGGAGAGCAACGTCGCCCCGGAGCATCGCATCAATTTTCTTATATCTAACAATCTCAAGCAACACTTAAGCCCTCATCTTGTCAATAATCTTGGACACCGGTATACCAAGGTTCTTCAGACACGTTTGGAACAATTTGGCATAGCAGAAGACTGGGTATTGCTCCCCGATCTTTTCACTTTCATCCAGAAAGTGGTCAACATTTCTACTGTTGAGATGTTATGCGGTCCTCATTTACAGCGGCTCTGCCCGGATCTTATAGATGACCTGCCTGTCTTTCAGTCCCATGTTCCGAATTTCTTACAACTGTACCCGCGCTGGCTCATGAGATCGGCGTACCGGGCCCGTCATCGACTCATACAAGGCATCAAAAGATGGCACGCGTTTGCTCTTGAGCACTGCGACTGTGAGAACGTGGGGCCCGACGATGCAGACTGGGAGCCTTATTTTGGCGCCAAGATATGCAGGATCAGGCAACAATACTCCCTCAAGTTGACACAGATGACGCCCGACGCACGAGCAAGTGAAGATTTGGGGCTCATTTTCGCGTAAGTACCGGCTGCCATTCCAAAACGATATTTACCATGCTCGGTTGATTCTGACATGTTTCCCCCAGATCGACAAACAATGCACTCGTCTCCATTTTCTGGATGACGTTGCATAGCGTACAGGACACTAAGCTTCGTTCTCACCTGCTGAATGAGATATCCAGCTGCCGATTGCAAGACAGCCATTCGTTTGACATGGTAAACCTCAAAGAAAAGCCGCTGATTCAGTCGACATATGCAGAAGTGCTGCGTTTGTATGTCGCGGGGGCTTCTAGTCGTCTCGCCGAATATGAAGACATTACTGTCGACGGCTACACTATTCCGAAGGATAGTTATCTCGTCATGTATGGCCGAACTATGGCACTTGACCACGAGCTTTGGACCAAGGCTGGAAGGACACTCAGGAAGCCTCTCGAGGAGTTTGACGCAGAGCGATTTCTCGTCGATGCTGGATGGTCTCGCTTGCACCTGACGGGGTCAAAGAGTGCCCCGCCTGAGCCTTTGAAGGACGACCACTCATCTGAGCGCCGATTCACAATGGAAGGTTTGATGGGTATATGGATGCCGTACGGAGGCGGCGATCATATGTGTCCGGGGCGGCACCTGGCCAAGTATCAAATCATTGCCACATTCGCGACTCTGTTGTCCAAGTTTGACGTTGAACTTGTTGGCGAAGATGCTTCAAATGTCAAGCCGTCTATGAGGTACGCGCCATTTGGCGCGCTTCCTCCAGCCTGCGACACTCCGTTTCGGATCCGTAAGAGAATCTCCGGGCAGACGAAGGCGGTGGAAGAATGAGAAATCTTGGGTTGACGGGGGCACAAGAAGAGAGACTATGTGATTTTTACTTAGCCCACAATTCGTTCAAATTTCCAAGTCATGTTTTATCGTACCTACTTGTACCCCGTCCCGATATACCAAGTCAACGCGCCTGATTTGGCGCTGCCTGAGTCTGCGGTAGTGGTGCTCCAGCTGTTGCGTGTCGAGACCCCAAGGGCTTACAGGGCCTTTTTTGCTGCAACCCTCTAGCCGACGCCATGGTGAACCCTGTGGTCCAGTGGCTTAGGCGCCGCGACCCACCAATACGGCCCGTAACGCTGGTATCACAATATGGGTGCCTCAGGCATGTACCTCGCACTCGCTCCAGGCACCTCGGAATCGCTCCATACGTTACTGCAACGACTTGCTACTGTTCCTTTTGTTCGTTAATACGCAAAGCTACGGGTATAAAAGGAAAGTTTCGCATAGACTAGTCGTAGGCTAGAACATGGACTTGTTTCCTCTGCTTGTGCTACCTACCTAGGTAGTGTTGTGACAGCTGGACCTGTGACAGCTGGACCTGTGACAGTTCGACAGCAGATCACGTGACGCGACATGGCCTAGCTGGCCTGTTTATTCCAAGCAGGACAACCTGGCTCAGACGTTAGCAATTGCCACATTGACAGCTTAGGAGATGACTGCTATGACAGACTCGGCCGTCAGAATCCCATTGAAAAGCATGCTGGAAGACGAGGCAGAGATCGCGCGCAAAGGGCAAAAAGCCGAGTGTGACAAATCTTCTGTCGATATTTCGACGGCGGCCATCGTGCCTGACGCACCATTAAAATGTTTTTAACTTGGCTTTGCGTTGCGCAAGATACAAAAACTCATTCTGATACACTTCAAATAGCATTGCGAAATCACAAATATCCTCCGCATACCTCAAACGACGAGTTACCCGCGTCAATCTTCAGATGCTATCGATGTCTCTCAGGCCTTGCGCTCCGTCATGCTGAACGTAACCTCTTGAGTGATCTGATGAGGAGGAACAGCTACCTTAGACGGCGCATTCGCTCTCCAGGCGACGGCGAACGGTTTTGGGCCGTGCGGAACGAGCCCTATGTCGTCACTGTGTACGCCGCTCTCCGGGTCTCGTTCTACGGATGAGGCCCCCCCCTCGGGCATTTGCGAAGCCCCCGAAACCATGCCCCAAGGGTCCGGCTTGCTGTTTTTCTTCAAGCGCATGCGAGACATCATTCTCAGACGTGACTCGGAAGGTATGAAGACTGGCTTCTTGTTGCGGGCCGATTGCGTGAAGAGTTGCGGAAAAGCCGAAAACCCGCACACAAGGATGGCTGTTGGTGAGTGTGTGAGACGTCAGCAGGACCGGGGCATCACGGATTCGACAGCTGGGACGCACCAACGAAAGGCTCCACGGCGCTCCAGAGCCATAGCCAGGAAACGTCGAAATTGCCGTCTGGTCTCTTGGTCGCTGTGAGCATCACGGTTCTCACGATAGCCACAACCATCGTCACGACTGTGAGAGAGAAGAGGGCGATAATGGCTAATTTTTTGGACCTCGGCACCCTTGTGTTCCAAAGCAGGATTGTCGGTAGCACCATGACTAGCATCACATCAGAACAACTGAGAAGCGGCTGCCGCCATATTAGGAAATGAGAGCAAGCGTACTAAGAAAGTCGGTCAGAACGTCCAGGGCACAATTGGCCTGAAGAGTTGTCGTCGTCCACTTGATTTCCTTGAGAGTAGTGCAGACTCCCAGGATTTCCTCCGTGGAGCCAACCAGGCACTTATAATTGACATTGCCTACCGACCCAAGGTAGGCACCTACGGTGATAATGAGCACTGGCCACCAGATATATCGGAAGTAGTGGATGCCATCGCCAAGCCTTCGGAAGAAGAAAAGAAAGGAGAGCTTGATTGCTATAAGCGCCGTGTAAAAGAAAAGCTCAACAATCAGAGACACCATAAGCCAACGGTGCAGGCGCTCAAAGAAGTCTGGTCCGGGTTGTTCAAGGCCAGCCTGCACACCAATGACATGATACATGTCTTTTGCTGCCCACTGCCATAGCACAGCAACAAGAAGACCGAGAAGCCAGGCAAATATGAATAAAATGTCGTCCCAAAAAATACGGCCGGGGCCGCGGAGCCGTGAGAAGAAACGGCATGCAAGTACCAGAGTTGTCAGCGCAACCCCCACCCAAATAACGCTCTGGATTCATTTCCGTTAACATGAGGATGGAAGCAGACGATTGGCGTGCCGGGAAGATCCTGACTTACAATGAAGGCCGTGTACGGCACTCGCAATGGCGTGACTCCAGGGTATTCAGCCCTTTCTTGAAGAGGCATCGGTTCCATGACGGCGAAGAACGATAAGCAAATGACGTGTAAATAAGTCTGTGATATCGAAGGACTGACACTCGAGAAAGTTTTTGAGTCGTTGAGTCACGCTCGAGAGAAGCGAGGACCGTGAGGTCTGGGGAATGAGCGCTAAATGTATGAAGTACAGCCGGACAGTCGATCACGGCCAGCGGCCGGCGTCCAACTCATTTGTCGCCAAGAATGACCATGGCCAAAAATCACCATGCTTGACTGGGGGCTGGATCCTTTGGCTTTGGCCTCGAGGGGCCAACTGCACGTCAAAAAGTGCCACGTCAGCTTGCTGGCCTGCTTGGACGCCTTGCGCGCCTTCCCGATCGAATGAACTGCGTTACATCGCGAGTCTGACTGATTCTGCCGAGCTCGACTGATAGCCCCCAAGAGAATCCTACGAATTGTGGGTGGCACCAGCCCTGTAGCTGCATGGCGTCACCAACATGCCGTGTCCTCCGACCCGTCACATCATAAGCTCGGCTCGGGTGATTGCCACGTCGACTTTTGTTAGCTGTATCAAAGGTTGGAGATAAAACTCGTTTGCATTGGATACCACCAAGATCATGAGAAGAATTACAGAGCTTATAGCGGCGAGATCGCTCAACTGTCTCTCATAAAGCGTCAGGAAGCTCCGCACCGTGCTTCAGCCTACATCGCACCCTCTTCAAGTTCGTGCGGGGAAGTGTGTATCGCCTGCATCGGACTTTTGGCTTGGCTCGCCCGGCTGAAGGGAGCGTGCATCGGGTCGCACAGCTTATACGCAGCAAAACATTCTCTATCTTGATACAGAGCATCACCTAAGCCATTCCAAGCCTTCTCACAGGATGATGGATCGACGGCCCCCACGTCACGTCTGAAAGTCACTCTCCTGCGCATGTTCTCTGACGTGAGCATCCTCTGGTGAGGAACTCACGGCAAGCTGAAAAAACCAGATCCCTCTGCTCGGCGACTGACGCCTTCTGGCTGGGCTCTTTCCCCTTTTCAACAGCGGAATTCTTCTGATTCCAAACGAATCCTAGGCAAAATATTTTCTCGCTTCTCAGTATTGTGTTCGATCAGCCAATATGCTGCAAGACTTCTTACCTCGAGCCCTTTTTTCTCTTGAAACCCCCATTGCGCTGATCGTCGGTCTTCTCTCGTGGCGCATATGGTCCTTTACATTGAAACCATGGTTGCGCCCGCTGGAACCAAAGGAGCTGCCATACTGGATACCCTGTTAGTCATGCACAATCTATATCCCCAGGATTTTACCTCTATGGTGACAGATAATAACGACGAAGTAGTCATCGGTAGAGTCGGCCCATCATGTCTGAGTGAATGCCTCCCCTCACAAGATGATAGGACATACCTTCAGCTTCTTCAGAGACTACGTCCAGCTGATGGAAAATGGCTTGTGGGTCGCCCCGTACATTTGCGTTCGCTCTCGACCTTAGATTGGCAACTTACACAACATTCAGAACCGCCATGGGCCGGAAACACGAAGTGTTTGCCGTCCAGATCTTTGGGAAAAAGATCTACATTTGTACTAACCCAGCTGATGTATCTAATGTGTTTGACAACGTTCTCGCCTTCAATTTTGACAGTCATTTGACGGAACTTTTGGTTAGTTTCGGCATTTCCAAGGACGCGCTTAAGCGAGCCTGGCATGTCCCTAAGCTAGGAGATCCGTTCTATGCCCCAGAGAATCCCAAGCAGAAGAGCTTGATCCACTACGTCGAGGACATATTCAGGCAGCAGCTTCTACCCGGTGATCGCATGGATAAGTGGTGCGACACCTTTCTGGAGTCTGTCCATATGTCACTCAAGGACTCGGGCAGCTTGAAGTTTTGCACGAGACAGCTCGCGACGTGCGTCTGGTGTGACGACTGCAGACCGACACAAGTATCTCTCTACGCCCTTGTTTCCTTCTTTAGTGTCCAAGCCACAACCCGGGCCATGTTTGGCAGTCATCTCGAGGAAATCGACCTCGGTGTGGTGGATCACATGCTGGATTTCAACGAGCACGTGTGGATGGTTGTCTTCCGCTGCCCTAACGTCGTTGGACTGCCTGTTGACGAGCCAAAGCGGAAGCTAATGACGGTCTTGAGGCGATTCGTGCAATTGCCGGGCCATCAGCGCAGTAACGCGTCGTGGGCAATAACAACTGTTCTTAGCAGCATGGAGACTTGCGAGATGGACCTTGAGTCAAGGGCCTCAATGTTGTTGATGATCTACTGGGCGTGAGTCTGACGTCTTCACTCGCCACCTACTCATTTGTCACTGACAGAACCCACGCATACAGAGCAGTGTCGAACGAGCACAACAGCTGCTTTTGGCTCCTCGCTCACCTCCTTCACGATCAGCGGCTTCTCCAGAAAGCGCGAAAGGAGACCGAGGCTGCGTGGCAGTCCGGTCACTTGGATATTAAGCATCTCTTGGCAAATTGTCCAAATCTTGATGCCATCTTTAATGAGGTTCTCAGACTGAACAACACTGCCGCCGCTGTGCGGGTTGCCACACGCAAAGTATGGCTCGGGGCCAAAGTCTTGTGGCCCGGGAGCCTGGTAGTGATTCCATTTCGACAACTTCATACGAATGAGGAGGTTTGGGGGGCTGATGTGACGGAGTTCGACCCGGAACGATTTTTGAGGAAGAAGTCGTGGGCCCGTCATGCGTCCTATCGCCCTTTTGGTGGCGGCTCAACCCTGTGTCCCGGACAGACTCTAGCCAGACAGGAGGTGTTCGGTTTCTTGGCCATTCTCTTCCATCGTTTCCATGTCAGCCTTGCACCTGTTCTCTCGGGAGGCGAGAAACAGACGCAGTCATTTCCTTTGCTCAACTCAAAGACTCCATCATTTGGAGTGAATGGCCCAATGAAGGGTATGGATGTGACGGTGAATGTGACGGAGGTGGGCGCAGACAGCGGCTAGTGCCTGGATCGTCTTGTGCCTGATGGGCATGTCTGGGGCCTTATCAGGCGCTTCAAAATGGGTCAGATTGTCCCAAGGATTAGTGGCCGACTTCCAGCCTGCTTCTGAGAAAGTCATGGTCACGCTAGTGTGTTCTTTGAGACTTGAGCATAGCTCGTAACTTACTTTTGTAACGACTCAGCAATATGAGGACCTTTCAGCATGAACAAACACTGCTTTTCACTTTGAACAAGAAACTTTAAACGAGGTATGAAGGTGACTCTACACTTTTCGATTGTAAAAAACACACGTTTATCTCTTTTTCTTTTTCTTTTTCCTTTTTAAAGCTAAACAGGCTCGAGTCACTATGTTAACTGAACACAAAAAGTATCGGTCGTAGTAATAGTCTTGTAACAATAAGTGCTGGAGAGTATTGTTGTAGTTGCTGTCTTCTCCAGGCCCACCAAATTTCGCTTGTTCTCTACCTACCTAGGTAGGTATGTAGCGCCCAAAGGAATTGCGGGGCCGAGAGCCTTGTGGGCGCTGGGACAATACCATGCATTCAGGCACTAGTAAGGTTTGGTTGTTGGATGAGCGGGGGCGGGGGGTTGGAGGGTGCCTTCCTACCTGTAAGTTTTCGCGTTTGTTGGTGTGTGTGGTGGGGCCAATCACCACTGCTCTTGTTACAGTACTCCGTACGGTGATGACTCCTTGCAGGGTTCACCTACCTACCTGTACCTACCTACCTGGTAGGTACCTAGTAGACAGCTTCATACCTCCCTGCGCGCGCCACCCCGATTTTGGACATAGCAGGTGCTGTCTTGTGAGTAACAAAAATGGTTATATAGTCCCGTAAAAGTCTGCTAGCAGGTCCAGCAGAGTTCGGGTAGCAAAGATATTTTTGTCATCAGATTTAGGGTCGGCGCCCGTTGGTAGGAACCTGAGCAAATATCTGAGGCATATACTTGGATGTAAGCGCTTATGCATGGGTTTTTTGGTTGCCACCCCTTCGCGTCAGCAGGCCCAGGTGCCCAGGTGCCGAGTACATTGCCAGTTGTCGCGACCGCTAGACCAGAAGCGGGGGTGGTAAGTGGTCGTTGCAGCTGTTGGACGTGGCACGAAGCTGTCCAATACGAAGCATTGGATTGCGAGGTGCCATGCAACTCGGAATGCTTACTGGCCTTGGCCGCATCCAACACCAGGCTTATGCCCCCTTCCTCTCTTCCTTCGCCTCCTTTCTACCGTCTTCACGTTTGGCTCAGTCTTGTCCTCCTCACAGCTTCCATGCTCTCCTGCTATGACGTGGCTCACGGTCATCTCCGGCGCTTTCGCGCTCCTGCCAATCATATTGGTGATTGATACATGCCTGCGACTTCGCAAGAATTATGCCGACGCCCGCACAATCGGCGTGCCGATTCGCATCATTCCCATCAGCCCTCTCAATAACTTTTGGGTTCTGTTGGACAGGAAGGTTCTGTCTCTCCTGCGGCGTCTGCCTTTCTCCGACAACAGCTTCACTAGATACAACTGGCGAGGATGGGAGGTTGAGGATAGGTATCGCTCCCACCACGAGATGGGAGACATTTGGGTTCTCGTCACCCCCTTGAAGAATTGGGTTTATGTGAGCGATCCGGAAGCTCTCACGTCCCTCTTCAAGCGGGGGAATGACTTTCCCCGACCCGTCTTTGTCAATGGTATGTCCACCTTCCCGGCCAACATTGGTTCATCTCTGCCGTACTAATCTCATCGCATGGCGCAGAGATTCTCAGCGTCTTTGGTCCCAATATTTCCTGCGTAAGACATTCGTTCCGCGATGCTTCGGATATCATGCCCCATCTTGCCAGACTAACGATGCGCTCTTTTCTCCCTACAACAGGCCGAGGGCCAGGCGTGGAAGACTCAACGTCGAATCGTGACTCGCTGCTTCAACGAGCAGAACAACGAGATTGTGTGGTCTGAGAGCATTACGCTAGCCGCTGACATGCTTCAATACTGGTCTTCAAAATCCTCAGTCAGATCCGCCGACCATGACATTCGCACACTGTCCTTGCATGTTCTCTCGCGGGCTGGCTTTGGCAAATCCTTCAAATTTCAAGGTCACGATGAGAAAAAATCTGCACCTTCCACCTCTTTGACTACTAATTACAAGGAGTCTTTGCAGACAATCCTGGAAAACTGCGTCCTGATACTTGCCCTGGGTCCCAAATCCCTCGCTCTCCTCTCTAGATACTGGCTTCCATCTAGTCTCCGGATCGTCCACCAGGCATGTGCCTCTTTCCAGACGTACATGACCAATCTGTACGAGGATGAGAAGAGCCAGTACGCCCAAGGCCAGGCGTCGGATCACAATCTTATGACGCTACTGGTGCGCGCTTCGCAAGAAGAAGGAGAGGATCTTGGAGGTCTAACAGAGAGCGAAATCTACGGCAACATGTTCGTCATCAACTTTGCTGGTCATGACACCACGGCACACACCTTGACCTTTGCTACGTATTTCCTCGCAGCTTACCCAGAGGTGCAAGACTGGATCTCCGAGGAGATCAACGCCGTCCTGGGAAACCGCCCGCCGGCAGAGTGGGACTACAGAAGCGACTACCATCGTCTCAGGCGCTGTCTTTCTGTCTTGCTGGAAACTCTCCGCCTTTACGTGCCCGTGCCCACGATCAAATGGACTGCTGACAAGCCGCAGCCGCTGACTGTTGGCGACAAGACATATATACTCCCACCGCACAGCATGATCGCTCCGAGCTACGGCTCAGTGCAGACAGACCCTCGCTTCTGGGGGCCTGACTCTCTCGAGTGGCGACCATCCCGGTGGATCAAGTCGACAAGCCTGTCAACGCCGAGTTCGCCCCCAGGCGAGGAAGAACTCGACATGCACGCTCGCGGAGCGTTCGTCGCCTGGTCCGACGGGACTCGGGACTGCCCGGGAAGAAAGTTTTCCCAGGTGGAGTTTGTCGCGACCATGGCTGTGCTCTTCATGAACGGGCGAGTCGAGCCCCAAAGAATGTCTGGCGAGAGCAAGGAGGCGGCGAGGAAACGCATCATAAATCTGATTGAAACCGACTCTGGCACTGTTTTGCTTTTGCAAATGTTGCACCCGGAGCGAGCCCCGTTGGTATGGAAGAAGGCATAGGCAGATCACTTCACGATTCTCGGAATCATGTCCATAATGCTCTCTGTTCCTGATCCATCTTCAGCCGCTTGGCATTGCCTCCCCCCTTCTTATTTTCTTCACCCCATGCTTTTCCAATTACTCAGGCTCCGAAGCTCATTGCCACTGCCATAGCGACGTCGCTCTGGTTGGTCACATAGGCAGAAGAGCTCATCGAGGATACTCATTGGAGAAGATATTCATTCAAAGCAATTTTTGAGGATTGAGATCTTGGCCCCGCCGCCCCTTTGGTGAATCATGTGGAGGCCTCTTCAATACCTCCTTAGATAGGTAGGAAGGATAACCTTTGAGCGTCTGCAAAGTCCCGAACAACGGTTGTGAGGTCTCGCCCAGGAGAACGTCACGCCCGATCCGTACCTGCTTCGAATGACGCATGACAAAGCTTCGTGGTTCGTACACAATCCATCGATGCCACCTCTTGTATCCTTAAATACATGCTTCCCGTAGCCAAGTATATAAAGAAAGTGCGCCAAATACCCGCCCAAGACTATCTTCCAACTACCCGGGCAGGACTCATAACCTTTTGCTCATCGGAGTTGTGCTTCGCGCTATTGAAGAAGGGGGAACATATGAGATAAGACCATGTGAGAGGTGGCGGGTCACTTCAGAGCGACTTTCATGCGTCTCCCTGGCCACAAGTACGGAGCTGGAACCAAACCCTGCCAATGGACAGCTCAAGCCAGCCATCTTCTCATGGATGGTCAATCCAGCCCACGCCCGAACATGTCAGGCGTCTTTTGCGCTTCGTCTCGAGTTTGGCTAGGGAAAGTGGTATTGTGCTCGAAGGTTCAGGTCACCTTGCTCTCAGCCGTGTGAGAAGACAAGGTGACTGCCAGATACAGTTGACCTCCCAGGCGGGAAAAGACATGTCTGTAATTCTGTCGTTGGCTGTCTTCTACCTAGAAAAATCGGAAACCCCTGAGCTGTCACAACAGCCGTGAGCTGACGAGGTCGAATGAGTGGACAGGTAATCCGACTGCTGATCGTAGTCGTCGCAACGTGAAAAAAGCCTACCGAATAATCTTCCGTGAAAGAGAAGAAAGCTTCGCGTTGCTCGGTGCTCGAATATCCAGATACCTACTGGCACTATTTGGGTCCGCGTTATGCCGTAACACCAACGGAGCAAAATCAAGGTCGCTGACAACAAGTCCGTTTTAAGAGGCGAGATAGTTCCTCCGAGAGGGTTTGATTGACCTCTTGTTTCTCTAGAATGAACGTTACAGATTTAATACCGTCATTGGTTCGGGAGGGACTTGAGTTCAAAAAGTGCTCGTCACTCCGCAAATGAGGACATGAAGGCTACACGAAAGGGAATACCAAATGTGTGGCTTGTAGCGCCGACATTTCTCACTCGAGTGCTGAAGCAGTCAGCGGTGTGGCACCTCTACAATCAGTTGCCTCCGACCGCGCTGCGCGGCTTCGAGAAGCTTGCGTTTTCTTGGACGTTGGGACTTGGTTTCTCGTTCAGAAGAAGCATGAACATCGACGAAGGGTTTCCCGGCAGCTAGAAAGCGGACTCTAGCTGTCGTGGCTTTTCTCCTTTCCCGTCTCGAAATTGCGCCGCAGATGACTCATCAAATACCACAACAGCGAAGGTGATACTGAGCCTAGATGGTACAACATATTCAAGAAACATGATGTCGAGGAAAAAAAGACGCTTTTTGTACGACTTGTTTTCGACTACCCATTCATGGACTCGATTTCGGGTGGATCATATACTTGGTACAAACCAGAGTCATATCGTAACAGTTCCTTTAAGAAGGCATGGTAACTTTCGTGAATGGCCAAGATACATCATGTAGAACCTAGGCCGGCTGGAGTTTGCTCATGATATCTGGGTTGCTTAAGTAGAGTGACACGGAATTCTGACCGTACTGATTAACCAATTGCCAAACGTACTCAGCGATCACATTAATACGAGTGGACGATTCCGTCTGGTGACATCAATGAAGGGAAGGTGATTGCAAGCTTAGAGAACCTTTTGTGAAGAGCCATGAACAAAAAGTTCCGAGCCAGCAGCGCTCTGCGACATTGTTTAGCGGGAGAGGAGGAGGAGGATCGACTGAGGCTATAAGTCATATCCGGCGCTCAGGAGTGATACTAGAGACATTTGGGTAGCTTTCCACGTTGAAAGTTGATCTGATAGCGTTGAAATTCCAATCGATGTAAGTGAGAGTATTTACTTCATCCGGTATAATATTCGGAAGATCTTTCAGGCCAAATACCGGCGAAGAACCCGCGAGATGGTTTCTGGAGCCGGGTGATTCTTGAGGCGAGGGAGGGCTTTCAAAAAAAGCTATCAAGGTCAGTTTTAGAGCCCAAGAGTAATCGTGAACCATCAGACTGAACCTACACAGACACGTGCCATGGCGGCCAGTCCGTGATAGCGCCCTTCTCTCGTTGCTCGAACCAGCGCCTACACGAGGCCATGGGTGTTGTCGAGTTAGCAGAATGGAGGAAACTAGAGCTATGCGAGGAATTTGATACCTGTTGCACAGTCCAATGTCCCTCATCCTGGCTGAGAAAGATGACTGCATCACTTGCTGTGTCCCTGGTAGTCCCATAAACCTAGAATCACACAAGTTCATCATTGCCAAAAAGCTAATGCTCATGAGTCGATAACTGTTGGAAATCAGACTTCATCCAATGGAGCAGCTTTCCGGCCGCATACTCGATTCATTCCTTTGGAGAACTGCCGAATTGCTCATTGTCTGCATTGTCAAACACAACTACTCGTACTTAGTGGAACAGAGATTTCTCTCGACCTCGCATCGCATCTCAATGATCCCGATATTTGGGGCAAAGATGTGCGTGTCTTTAGGCCGGACAGGTTTGAGGAGAGATTGACAAGGTGGGAATTTGTGCCCTTCTCAGGAGGACCAAGAATCTGCCCAGCTCAACAACAAGTCATGACACAGTCCGTATATGTTCTTGTGAGAATGGCGAAAGAATTTGAATCGATAGCAAACAGGGATCCATGTGAGCAATTCGTGGAAAAGGTCAAGATCATGACGGAGAGCAGGAACGGAGTTCAAGTAGCACTGTACAGGGCGGGAGAAGTGCGCCAATCTCACCAGTAAGATTTAGTAGACGATTAAAGTTGGCAAGCACAATAATGGTGTTTGAACAGATGGTGCCAAACATGACAGCCAAGTTGTTCGATGGCTCGGTTAGAGCTCAGCTGCTCTTGCCGGACCAAGCCCACTCGCGAGCCGCACTGCTCAGCACCAATCAGCGGGCTGGCATCCTACGTCATTTGCGGACCCTGCGGCTGCCCCCCCCCCCCCAGCTGTACCTCTGCCCCACGATGGGACTGGTTTTGCTGGGAATGGTACGGAACTCGAAACCGACCAGCCAAACCGACCAACCAGCGTCCCTCGTTGAACCCTGAAGCATCATAAAGCAAGGTCGATCCCCCCCTAACCTTGTGTTTCTCGCCTGTCGCGATACTCAAACACCATCCCTAGTGCCCAACTGTATAACAGCCCCCAAACACGTCACAACCCCGGTGCAACTGACGAGGACTCATCGGAGTCGTCTTTGCTGACGTTGACACCATCGTTCCTGCTGCTGTCGCGACATTTATCTGCGCAGCTCGTCCCCGTCTCCTCCCGACCAAGACGTCAGCAATGCTAGACATTGCGCGCTGTATTCTCACCTAGTTTCAATTCAAACGGCTCCCACGCCCGTCAGCGCCATGTCGCAAGCATCACATCCGACCTTCATCAACCTCCCGCCACCTGGATCGAATCCGGACACCCCCTCAGAGATGCCGTGAGTTTCTGCCTCTGCTTATTACGCGTTGGCATCTTATGTGCCGCTGACTGACGCTCAAAAATGGCACAGAGGTACTCCTACCAGCACTACGACATCTTTATCTGCACTCTCGACAACTGCCATCAAAGATGGTCACCGGGGCCAGTTCGCCTCGGGTCCCCTTGGCCGCGGACACCAGCACAATCCATCCACGACCAGTTTGGAAGCCGAGCGGGCGGACCGCATCTCGCGCCTAGCTGGCCTAGAGCGAGTTTCGACCCTTCGAGCCACGCCGGGAACCGCGGCTTCAGCGGCGATGGGTGGAGGGCCCTCGTCCATCTCGCCCCAGACGACACCCACGTCCACAACGGGAGGGGTTTTCCCTCCAAACTTCCCGACTGCGCATAATCTGACGCCATCATATTTCGACAGCAACGGACAGCCCGTCGCTGATACTAAAATGAGCACTGTTGGATCTGCGAGCGCAACAGAAAGCCAAATTGGCGGTGGTAGTCGGACTACCGCGGGAGAAGTTGAGGAAGACCTGTTCAGCACCGACACCAACTACCGAGAAGCTGGGTCCGTAGTCAGCGCGGGCGCATTCCCGGACGCCATGGATGAGGATGTGGCGAACCAGTCCACCGGAGGCTTCGAAGACCGCATGAGTGATGATGGATCTGCCTCCCTTGTAGGTTTTGGCGAAGGCGCAGGCAGTACTGTCTCTGGCCCGATTTACCATCGTCGGCCACCTCCGGGCGCATTCGCGGCGCAATCAGCATGGAACCTCGAGCGAACGAGCTCTGGCATGAGCGACTCTCGCCGGGATAGAGATATCCAAATGAGCGGAGGCGAGACGCCCACGGTCACTTCGGCGCTCAACGATAGGCGCGACCAGAAGTGGATGGAAGGCGTGCACTCTGAAAACTCCCATCATGGTATGATTGCAGAACAAGATCACTCCAACAACAACACCATGTTTCGGGGACCGTCAATGACTGGTATCGAAGAAAGAGAGGCGGCAGAAAATATAGTCCAGAGATTGGACCACGGTGAAAACAGAGCCGGGGCAACAGGCTTGAGTAGCCCTGGCGCCGGCGGACAGGCTCTTGGTAGGTTCTACTTTGAGGGTGACAGGCGAAAGGATTGACGATGAATGCCTTCCTGTGCCTGCACAAAAGGCGCAGTTTTCACGAACTTTCTCGACATGACCAATTTACTTGTCCCTCGGCGGACATGGACACAGGCGGTGTAGCAGTAGTAGGGATGATGGCAATAGGTTCAGTCATTCATTGACCTCGTAGAGCTGGTCGAACTGTAAGGCGCGCAGCAGGAATCCAGGGACCACTGGCTGTTTTCATGATCCATTTCCCCCCTTTATTCTCTCATTGTTCGGTATTAAATAGTCTGTCGTATTGTACGATGTATATGCGGAGCACCACAATTGATGGCCGTTTGTGTCACACCACGGATGATCAAGTCCAGGGGCCACAGGAAGGGCAGCACACAGCGACGTCGGAGCGACATGTGCAGATTCGATGCTCACCACCCCCGAAATGTTGCCAGGAGTTGGAACCAGAACCAATGATCAAGAAATTGCGATCGTGACATGCGTGAATACTTGGCAGACTCGCGAGACGGTCTGTCCTCAGTGACCGGACGCATTGCCGTGGCCGTCAAGGTCCTCACTCTAGTTCCTACGCCGCAACGTCATCGCAGCGCCAGAAAGACGCAAACACAAAACCTCACAGGAAAAGAATCATCCCATTTTTGATCGCACGATTCGACGACAAAAACCATGCCGACACCGCCGCGTATCGCCCGAGCCCGCCGAGACAAGCGCGCCAAAAAGGCGAAAGCCTTCATCAACAAGATTATCCCGACAGTGCTCCGGTCCAACGCGCGCGCCAGGGCCGGCGTTCAAGCGGCATGTCTCGTCATCGATCCAGCCAAGGACTGCTGTGCTTGCGCCCTGCCGTCCATGAGCATCGCTCTCCACGCAACAGACACCCTGGGCGCCGCGTACAAGTTATCCGAGGGGGGTGATTCGCGCGTAGCTATTTTGAGCATGGCGTCGCCATTGCGGCCTGGCGGGGGTGTTCTCACGGGAGCGACGTCACAGGAGGAAGGGCTGTGTGGACGAACGACGCTGTATCCGTCGCTGAGGGAGGACTTTTACCGCCTGCCGGACGTGGGGGGCGTGTATACTCCTGATGTGCTTGTTGTGAGGGACGCAGATGGAGTGGACTTGCCGCGGGAGAAGAGGTTCTTCGTAGATGTCATTACGAGTGCGATGCTGCGTATGCCCGACTTGCAGGGAGGAACGTACGCCGAGGAGCGGGATAAGGAGATGGTAGTGCGGAAGATGAGGGCTGTTTTGAGGATGGCGAGGGCTACAGGCGTGACGAGACTTGTCTTGGGGGCCTGGGGGTGCGGTGGCTATGGAAACCCAGTGAAAGAGGTGGCGAGGGCGTGGAACAGGGTACTGTGTGGTACGAAGACGAGGACCAAGGATAACGGGTCGATGCTAGAAAAGGAGCGGCGGCGGCAGAGCCGTGCTGAGGGCTGGGATGGCTTACAAGTTGTCTTTGCCATCAAAGAGAGAAGTTTGGCCGAGGTTTTCGCTGCGGAGTTTGAGACAGATATTTTGGAGGATGAGCCTGCGGCGGGGGAGGAAGATGATTCGGACTACGGACAGGACGCTGGGGGCTGTGAAGATAATGACCAAGCGGACGACGACGAGACAGAAGACGACGAGGCCGAGGGGACTCAAGAGTCTTGAATGTATTGTTTCGCTAGCAAATTAGAGACACGACAAGCATCACAACGCTGGAAGCGAACCGCTCGAAAGAAGCGATGGCAAATCGAATCTCACGAACGGCTCGATTCGATCCTTCAATGTTTTTTGGATCATTATGGGCAAATACATTTGAAAAGCTCAACTCACAAGAGCATGTTGATGAAGGAATCAATGAGATCAGTAGATAAAATAGTGGCAAGACAAAAACCGCGAGACCTGGTGGTAGTGCAGTACTGAGCGGTCCGATTTTGTTGGATAGTATAAATTAGTGCCTGTAATAATAATCTGCAGATACCTGTGTTCTTGCATGGCCTAGTGCTTAAAACCAACAGATTTGCCACGCAGTAAAGCCAAAGAGGGAGAATATTCAGGAGTCAGACGACTTTTGTAATTACGCACACAGGAAATCAAGCCCTAGTCGCCGCGCAACGCCTTGCCAGTCCCAGACTTCAATCCATTTCTCTTGGTCCATCAACGTCCACACTTGGTCTAAAAGTTCCCTCACTCGATCACAGCTTCTGAGGCCCGTATGTTGACGGACCGCTTTTACAGCTTTGAGGATTCTCGCACGTTGAGAGGCTTTGAAGCAAGCTGATCCGAACATAAGACAAGGCATCAGTAAAACAGTCTGAACGGGATCTGAAGGCTCGAAAGACTCCAAGACGACCAATGATTGCTCCACCGCATCGGGTACTCGTGTATCGACCGCCAGCTCTGGAGGCAGCCCAAAATGTGCGTTGACGGCCGGTACAAATGCGTTGTCCCACGAAATTGGCTCCGGCATTTCACTGTACGTCGGTCGAGTTATACTGTCATGCTGAGATTGAGGGGATGACATCTCAGAAACGGCAGATGACGGTGCAAGACCAGCAAACAATACCTTGGCCGGCAGTGAAGGCGGATTCACAGTCCGAAACAGATGCAGCCACATCATCTGTCTGTAAAGAAATCCGACGAGAAGGCGATTTTCCCCTAGCGACCATCGTGGAGTCCACTTGCGAATCAACGTATCAATTTCTGACACTCGAAGTATAGTGTTGAAGTCAATGACGGGGTGCACGAATCCTTCCAACTTGCCCCGAATTATGCTTCGCAGCCCGTTGATTCGAGGAAGACACGAAGCTAGGTCGTCACCGATGCCTACCAAGCGGGATAATTGCGAATCCAACGGAGACTCCCATCCTTGTGATACCAAATTGACTTCATCAATTCTCGGCTCATGTAAAAGCTCATCAGCAAAAACATGGAATTGTAAAATGTCGGTCAGGAATGAGCGAAATAAGTCGTTCTGCGGCGGATTTTGACATATGAGACTCCGATAAGCATTCAGATGAACACGATGCTCACCCCCTGAGTCTCCCTCTGCTCGAGATCGAAGCACCATGCAAAGAATCTGTCCGTACCATACAGTAAGAGTCTGGTCGAAGGAAGGGCTGATTGTGTTCGCCGAGCTTTCAATGGCATGGTGGAGCTTGTCTGTGCCTTCACGCAGTTTCTTAAAAGCTTGCCGACGGTGGTGATCGTGTCTCAACTGCAAACTCTGTCGGGTTGCCGCCGGATTATCATACAATATCGTAGCTCCATGTGATGAATCTAGGTCAAGGTGACTACCGCTGAGAGCCAGTATTGAATGCATCAAGCCCTGATCCTTATTTGCAAGCGGCAAGAGAATGTCCCTGAAGGCATTTTGGGTTCCCTTCTCCATAGTGAGCACACTGCTGAGTTGATCTACATAGTTGCTCCAGAAGATTCTGTCCTCCGTGGTCTCCACGCCATGAAAAATGGGCGGTATTGACGGGGATAGCCTGGTTTCTCTAAGCGGCCGCTTTATGACGGTTTTGGGCTCGTTCGTGAAACGTATCGCCTGGTGGTGTGTGACGGCATGTTGTTCTTTCGTAATTTCGACGGTCTTTGTTATGCCCTGCCCGCATACTTCTTTTTCGACGGCATGTTGTTCTTTCGTAATTTCGACGGTCTTTTTTGTGCCCTGCCCGCCTACTTCTTTTTCGACGGTTTTTATGCCCTGCCCGCCTATCTGTTTTTCGACGATTTTTATGCCCTGCCCGCCTATCTGTTTATCGACGGCATTTCTTATGCCCTGCCCGCCTACTTCTTTTTCGACGGTTTTTATGCCCTGCCCGCCTATCTGTTTTTCGACGGCATTTCTTATGCCCTGCCGGCATACTTCTTTCTCAACAAGATACTCGCATGCGATACCGCGTCTTGCGCATTTCGTGCCTGTGATCAGGTCAGCAGGAACATTCAGATCACAGATTTTGAGACAATGCTGGGCATTATACAGAACCAACTTACAGCACGGCTTCGTGAAGTCGCATTTGATCCTCTTCGCACGACAGTTGATGCAAGCAGATCTTCTGCGCCTTTTCGCTTTTCTCCAGACGAGGCCTTCTACGCAAGCAGATGCTTTTGAATCTCTGCGAATTTTCGGTTTCTTGACCTCGAGGTCATCAGCGGAGCTTGGAGAGTGAACCGACTCTGTTTGAGCTGTGACTTGATTGGTGTAAAGCTCAACACGACTGTCGTCATTTGATTCTTGCTTCCCAATCGTGACACCTTCAACATCACGAAGGGAAGTATTGTTGGTCCATGGACAAGATACTTTCTTTTCCCTCAAGGATGTTCTTGGTTTCATTGTGACTCTTTGACGACGGACGTATGCCCAATGATGTCGCAAGTAAGATGTAGAGCGAGGTGAAAGGTAGACCGAGTTACGGCAAAGAGGTAAGGTTTGAAAACGAGATGAGGTGTAGAACGATGTAAGGTGTATAAAGATGTAAGATGTAGAACGGTGTAAGGTGTATAAAGATGTAAGATGTAGAACGGTGTAAGGTGTGTAAAGATGTAAGATGTAGAACGATTCAAGGTGCAGAACGACGGCTTCTTATAGTTGGCAAAATGAGTGGGATTACAGTTTGAGCTCTTGACGTTCTCTTGCTGCCTACCCCTCTTTCCTTGTAAGACGTACGAGAAACGACGGGCAAGACCAGTTTCTGGGTGACCAGAAGTCACTTTGCGGAGCCCAGACTGCTCGAGTGTACATATCACATCCAGGGCAATTTATGAAAGCCACCTGCCTGCTAAGCCAAGTTGCTGGCCACCCACAGCTAATCGGGCAGCTATAGCCAATGGAGCCTACGGAAAGGTGAAGAACGACCAACATGAACGAGGAATCTGACGAATGAGCGTAGCTCAAGGGATTTGGAAGCCTGCTGAAAGGGAGATAGCCGAGCCTTTTGTTGGGTCACCACTTGCCATTCTTCAGCCTTTCTTTCCATGCTAATGGCGTCAAAGGTCCACGTAACTTCCACCGCTGACGGTATTCCCACGCATGGGTGCTCGAACAACAGCTTCGTGATATACGGCAGGCGTGAGGTGGCGAGAGTTCTAACGAAACGAATGTGACTGCCCCAGCGATCCACGTCTGATAAGGCAGCAGAGATGGAGACGCGCGTCGCGACATGGCGAGCGCGACGCTCTGTACTCCATAATTCGTCAAGCAGGGATGTCATGGACGCCATAGCTCTTGCAGACGCGCGGCATGGTGATGGGCCGTCGAGCTCTGGCCTGCATCGGCAAGACGAATTTCGTATCAGAAGATGCGGAGAACTTACTCACCGTGAACTGAGCGAACTCAATGATTATCTGCTAGGCATCTAATTCATTCGAGAAGAAGCCGAGAACAGACGGAAGCCTATGATCGCACATCCAAGCGTCTCAGTGACTTTCTCGGCTACGCCACTTGCAGCAGGAGCCAAATGAAGCAGCTCTCTTGCCCTTGGAGCTCATTGGAAGGAGCGCTGGGCGGAGCGAATGACTCTTTGCACCGCAATCGCACTTTCCTCTTGGTCATTGCTTTCCTCTTCGACCAATGACCAAGAGGTTTGTCATCTTGGGCACACGCCACGTCTCTTCGCGCGAGCTTGATGGCGTTGGGCCTCGACAAAGATTGGTCGTCGTATTCATACTCAGGCTTCCAACAAATTCTCTCGGTGGCGTGTAATAAGGTTTGATATCTGGCTGCCTAAAATAAAGTACTTGGATACTTAGGTTATGGGCGTGGACGGAGATGTCCGCATGGCGCAGGACCAGTATCGCCTAACACTTTCGTACATACACCCACGCACACCCTCCTCTCCTGGCTTCTTCAATTCATGATGAGAGAATTGCGACGGCCTTGCCGATCCCAAAGTTTCGGCCCACGGCCATTGTTGTGTCCAAGAAGCCTAGGTGGAAGGAAAGCAAGGCAAGAGAGGATCCGCCACGACGACTTTGCGACGGCCGCGCGTGTTGCCAGCCTCAAAATTGGAACAGCGATCTGTGAAGTGCTGCGTCAAAATTGTGGCAACCAATCCGGATTTCCTGTCTCGGTAAGGAGCACTCGTCATCAAACGAAGCTGCTCCAGGATCGGGGGACGTGTTGCCAACCGCCACGAACATTTCCCAAATTTGGTGGATCAGCTTTCTCTGCGAACCAATGATCGATATCGTTAGAATGATGAGCAGCTTCTGTGAAGGACGGAGAGCGACGATCTCTGGTGACGGTCCCGCGCAACTCGCTACTATGTGCCAATCATGAAGCTGTAAGCGGTCCGGGACACCGACATCCATGGCTGATGACCTGAGGCTCGAAGCTGCAAAGAATGATGACAGACGACAAGCTATCTGTCTACTTTTAGATGTCTCGAGTGCTACCTTGGCACCTTCCAGACACTATGGCAGCTTCGGCGGTCATCCGAACGCCACAGCATCGGAGCCAATTTGTTCTGTCTGCCTGCTGGAGGAAACGGACAGCACACGTCAAAGTCTGCTACATGTAGAGCCGGTGGAATCTCACTCCGGGTGCGAACCAAGTGGTTATCGCTCTCGAGGTGGAAGCAACATGACTGCCCTGCTATCTATGTAGGGCCCCGGGGACTTCAAGTCGTCAGTGGTTGTCGAATCATACGCTATACACATACGCGATGAGGCTCCAGGAATAGCGAGTATTTTCTTCCCTGGACTCCCCGATCCATGCACGACCTGATCAGTCCTTCTTGGAGGAATAAGCGCATATGATATTTGCAATGAAGTAGCTTCGGGCCTGCCAAAATGTCTAGAGCGAGACGAGTCTGATTTAGGAAGGATCGACGATCAAGAGAAAGAGCGGAGTACGCACTAAGGGTTCGCAGAGACATGAATTCCGGGGGTGGCCGCATTGTTCATTATGCGCCATGAGCATCCGCGGAAGTTCGAAGGATGGATAAGGAGACGGAAGATTCCGTGCATGTCATTTTCAACACGAGTGTCAATAACTCCCGGTGGAGCATACGAGCCGTCCAAACTGTGCCTTAACGTGACTGTCACTTTGCGTGGCGCCGTGGCTCATCCTCAATACGTACAAGTACACGGAGACTATACCGAACAGAGTCGCGAGCTACGTCGCTGGCACTCTTTGCTCTTTGTTCTATATCTGGTTCAGACTTGCAGGCATTCTTTACAACACACTGAGCCTTATCATTGTTTTTCAAGGCCCAGAAAGATTTGAAGGGGCGGTCCAAATGTCAACAATTTCCGTCGCAAACCAGCTCTCGCATTGAGTGAAGCCAGCTTCGAGCAACACATCACGCCACAAAAGCCGGCACGCACGACCCATAAAGGGGCCACTGGCCCGAGCTACGCCAAAAGAGCTATAGCCACGGGCGTTTAGACGTAAATGGCTTTGGTGTAGAGCATGAGGTGTTGGCGCTGTTCTGCGGCGGCGGACTGTGGAGGTCTAAGAAATTGGTGGCTGCGAACAGCGTTTCATTGATTGAAAAAGCCTGACAAAATGAAGGGGCGAGGCAGATGATGCCTGCTGCTGATGGCCGCGGATTGGACAGCATCGACGCGACGTTTGCTTTCTCGTTGCTTGGTCAGAAGCCAATATTGACGCTGTGGCATTCGGTGGTCCAAACTCTTTCATTTATGTGACGAAAAGAAAAAAGGGGCCAGACTGATGGGTCCCGTTTTGAAAACGACGAGGCAGCAAGAAGTACAGAGTCAGCGATTGAAGAATGCTTTGAAAGCAGGCTTGCTTTTTGATCACGAGCCACGCGCAGGGAACGAGCCCGCAAATGCGTGAACCACCAGCCTGAAGAAATCAGACCCTCCTTTGCCTCACTTCGGCAAAGTTAGCATACGAGCGCGGAGCGCTACTATCAGAGACGATTCTTCTCGGATCGTCTGCCCCTGAAAACAACCCGGCTTGGGCGTTGTTGCCTCTGGCTTCCTTTCTCGGCGCCTCACATTGGGGGACGAGCTCAGCCCAAACCTGTTGGATTCTGTCGCTTTGCGAATTGCTCCGTACATGACCTGCAAATGGGCCGCTGAACGATGTCGGTTTCTGCGTGACCTGTGTGTTGTGCAACCCATCGACAATCAGTGCCGCACTCCGTGTCTTGGTCTGCTCCATGACCGAAGCCAACCGTGAAGCAGTATCAAGGGGCTGTAAAGTGACTGCCAAAGATTCACCTGAGGCCAGTCGCGAATGTCCTGATAGGCTGTCGTGCGGTCGCCTGGCGTGAGGCTTCGAATTATTGTTTTTTGGCGGCGGTAGCCGCGGCAGTAATGTGAACGCCTCATGATGTTTTTTTCGATTCAGAGCAAAGCTCGAGTTGTAATACGCCTGAGTCGCGTGCTGCTCGTTTGCGCTTTGCTTGTTAGCATCCTTGATTCGAGGCGGCAGCGGGTTGAGGATTGCGGCAGCATCATCCCGAAAGTTCCTTGCCGTTCCAGAAATATGATTTTCGAAACTTTCGTCAACATCGGTACGTGCAAAAGCATCTCCGGTCAGCGGCATCGCTCCATAGCCGAGCGTGGGAGAGTCAGGAATGGGTATGCGGGACATCGGGCGCTGGCGTCTTTGCATTGAAGGCGACGCCGCTGTGACATCTTCGCATTTTCTGGAGAACTTGTCTACTTGGTCGTATGACACGAGCGACACTATGGAAGAAGAAGTATTGGAATCGCGGTCATTAACTTCTGCCTTAGTAGAGCACTGGGAAGAAGCGTTCGTAGGCGTCTCGGCGGACGAGTGTCGGCGTCGGCTGAAGCTCGTTCTCGCTTCGTCATGTCCGCGGTCCGGATCTTTCGCTTGGCCAAGTAGACTGCGGATCTCCTGGCATAATACTTGCTGAGAAGTGAACAGGATCCCTGAAGAATATTCTGAAGGCAGCTCACGCCGACGACTAATGGCCCTATTGATCGTATCGTCTGCGGGATACTGATTCTCGGTCACGGATGAGTTCCGCTCGGAAAGTAGACGTTGACTGGAGTGAGGTAGTTTCTGGACTTGCAGAAAACGATCGGCAGGCGGCAAAGGTACATTCATGTCCAAATCGGAATGGCAAAGAGGTTGTCGCCAAGTTTGATGGATTGGTTTGTTCTCAAGGCGCGTTGATGTCGGCTTTTCGAGCTTTTCAGCTGCAGCACTGAGCGGACGTTCTGTTGAAAGCGCGAGCGATGCTCTTGCTGTATCCAGAATTCTTGATGTCCGCCGGAATCCGTACGGTGATCGCACAGTACCTTCGCTAGTGCCTTGGAAATACGCCAGAATCAGCACAGAGGGCATCAAGGTACCCAATCCGCCCAAATGAAGAGACAAGCGCGGACATTCAGACTCTGCACGCAAGGGGTTCGCAACTTCGACTGATGCCGACGGCTCTGTATACCCATCTGGCGATGGAGTATCCGAAGTTGTGTGCGGAGCACGAAAAGGCATCTTTGGAATGATGAGAAATTTTTCCCAACCAGGCGTCCAGAACCATTTTTTCTCCAGCTTTGGAAAGCGAAGCGATGCATGATTCCGCTGGCACATTGATTTGTCGATCAAATACATTCGGGCATACTCCATAGGTGAGATACGCGGTCTTGCGACTTCAAATGTCGGGGCTGCATCGTCGAGCAACAGGCCGACATAGCCATCGGCAGAGCCTACTTCTTCCATGAAAGTTTCCGTGCAGTCATCCCTGCCATAGCTTGTGATATGGCCATGATGACTTTCGTGTACTCCAATGCCGCATCGTTGAGCCAATATTGGGTCCGAGATTTGCGTCCTGAGAAGAGCCTTTCTCTTTCCGTGCTTAGAGACGAAAACCCGCGAGCCATCGGAGGGACCAGAGGGAACAGCTTTCGGGGCTTTGATCTTGGAAGATTTGCGTTGCGTGAAATCCTGCCTGACACGGTCGAAAATCTTTTCGAAGACTGTTGAGCTTGTCGGTTTCAAGCTTTCAGGAATTGGAGGGAGAGGCGGGATCTGTGAAGAGTCACCGCTCCGGGCAGTCTGACGCCTCGACAATTTGGGCTGCTTTTTGGAGCTTTTGTTTGCCGAGATCTCCGGGGCACTGTTATCCGCGCCGTCGTCTTCATCAGCACTGTCGAAGTTATACCAGAAGTCTCGACTGGATAGTTCTTTTGGGAGGACGAGTCCAAGCCTTGCTTTCTCTTGCGTGCTCATATCCAGATGCTGGGCGATCGGATGAAAATGAAACTCAGAAGCTGACAGGTCATTCGGATAAGTGAGGACGTCGGGAGCATCGAAGTCCATGGCCAGGGCTGCGCCATCTGTTTTGGCTGGGGATATTTCCCGCCCTGGCACGCCGCGGAGGAGACCTCCCTGTTGAATATCCCAGGATGAGATAGATGCAATGGAAGTGTCGAAAGAAGATAGAATCGATGGAATGGTGACGTCAGCGACACTGCTTGCGTCTGAAGCCTCAATGCTGAAAGAGCTGCATGTCCCTTGTGGCATCTCAGTACACATGCTTTCGTCTCCTGAAGCAGCGGCCGAAGATCTTCTGGTGCTGATCCGAGGAGACGTGAGGTCCGTCTTTGCGCTTATGTCGATGAAGATTTCCTCAAGTTTCTTGGTCTCCTCCGCGTAGCGAAGCAGTTGATGATGCATTTGTTCATAGGTCGGATCGCCATCACGGCTTATCAAATCGTGAACGAAAGAACTTTCACAACCTTGAGAAACTGAATGAACATTCATCAAATGCTCGTATATCAAAAGTCGTACACGAAATGTAGTATCACACAGATCAGACATTGTTCGAGATGTAGGATATGGCGGAAACAATGCATTGAGGCGCGCCATAACTTTGATAGCATCGTTCTGTTCCACTGGTACTTGCGGCACAGAGTCTTGAAGGCACTGTTTGAGAATATCAGCGCAAGTGCGAAATCAAAGTAGGAGAGCTGGAGCAAGTCCTGACCATTGCTCGTAATCCCAACTGAAATGACCTGTACCGCTCGGTAGCAGCGTGATGCAGGCCATCGACGACATTACCGTAGCTCATCCTCCAAGGCTGTCGCTTCAGTGACGTTTGGATACTTTCCACGATACAAAGGCGGTGAATTTCTATATCTTGCAAAGCCTCGAGGCCACTGAATACATTGTTGTACTGCAAACCGCCTTGCTCGGGCCTCTTGAACGGGCTTCGCAGCAGGTCTCCCAGGTTTCGACGAATATTTCCATACAAGCGACGGCGTGCATGCAGTAGGTAGGTAGGGAGATGTGCGCGGCTGGAATCGAATTCCTGGAGTCTTTGCTTAATGCGGTCGACACCATTTTCATGGTGATTCGTGCTGACTGCATCTCGATTCACGAGATCTTCGAGAAAGGCAAACCCCTCGTTGAGCCACCACTTCTCCAGCGGCTTTATCGGCGGAAACATGAATCTCTCAAAGTTCGAATATGTCTGGGGAAATTTGGATCAACGAGCAGCCAAGTCGGTATTGTTGCAATGAGAAAGGGAGATTTGACGTGAAATGCAAGTGGCTGCACAAATGAAAGATTGACAAGCAGCAATAGAGAGACCGGCCCGGATAGCTGAGTCGGAGCTTGCATGGTCATGCACGACATTATGACTTTGACTTCAGATTGACCTCACTTTGCTTCACGGCGGATGGAAGGGGCGGTACGGCACTTTCGATGAACGTCATGCTGCTATTGGGGTGGCTAGTGTTACAATTGACAAAGACTGATGCAAGAGCATTCTTTGTTGCGTTTGAGCTGCACACTGACGGCATCTTACGGCAGGACCAAATTTTCACGATAGAGTTTGATCATCTTTGGGCCATCCATTGTCCATGTGGCGTTGTTGACCCTGATGTTGCGTGCGGCGAGCGCGGGGCCGTCACGTGCCCCAAGGTTCTCATGCCAAGGCGATTCAGCATTGACAAACGTCGACCTGCTGCAACAGGCGGCGCATATGGCAATCGCGAACCCGCCGCCTGGCACAAGACGTGCCCGAGTCAGTGCGCTACGTGTGCGTGTCGTGAACAAGGAACGCGCAGACAGCAGCTTGCATTTCTCCACTGTAAGGCCGCCGACAGGCCTTTCGGACAGGGACCAGTCTCTGCAAATTCGCCAAACTGTTTTCAGGCGACATGTCACGAACCCAGCCCAACGTGGCTCGGCCAACACCTGACCAACGCTGTCTCCATCATCTCGTGAACTCGGTGTGCATGGTGCATGACCTCCCGGGCGTGCGTGAGCGTTGCATTCGGTTACTGACTGCTGACCTGCAAGGCTGTCGCTGTCGGCATGCAGGGCGCTGGGCCCATTGTGCGCGGGACACGCTTGCTCCCCAAATCGCTCAGGATCTCCACGCCCCAGGCGTCCAGGCGGCATGCAGTATGCATGCGCTACTTTGCAACTCACGAAGCAAGACGTTCCGGTAAGTCCCTGATTGGCCCTCGAATCCTCTCAGCGGGTGACCGGGCGGACGAGTTGCTGGTCAAAACGTTTGGTCCGGCAATTTGAGGTCTCAACGCAAATGTCCCTCCGACCAGCTCGCGCCCGAGACTGACCCTAAGTTGCAGAAGACGGCTGGCCAACAGATGACCATGGCAAAACGAGAGCCAACGCGGAGGGACCGTCCATCTTCGCGAAGATGGGCGAGTCCGCTGCGACGACATTTGCCTCCATTTGTGTATTAGGATTTGGCTTCGCTGCAGCCGCATACATCTATCATAAGTCCTATAAAATGCTGGTCCTTCAAAAGATGACGAGAGCTTTTGAGCCAGGAGACCCTGTTCTAGAACTTGCCGCCGTGGGCAAGGATGTTCCTCACAGCCATCCTCCAGGAGAGGAACACTGGGTACGCCGGCCCGAGCAAGAGCATGTCGACCGCATCATCACCGGAAAGGAGGTCGGACATTATTATCTGCTGCTGGGAGAAAAGGGCTCAGGAAAGAGCAGCATGCTGATCGAAGCCATGCGAAAAATTGATGGCGATGGCGTAGCCATGTTCGAAGCTCACTCTGACCCGGAGATTGTGAGGATACGATTGGGAAAAGCTCTTGATTACGAATTCCACGAGGACTACATTGGCGGGTATTTCAGTGAGAAGGGACCTCGTGACATGGGCGCGCTGCTTGACATCGAGCGTGCTCTGAACAAACTCGAAAAAGTTGCCATGAAGCTGTTTCCCAGACGGAAGAAACCTCTTATTGTCATTGTTAACCAGATGCACCTCCTGCGGAATGATGAAGATGGACAAAAGTTGATTGAGCTGCTTCAGCAACGTGCTGAGCAGTGGGCGGCTGCCGGGCTGCTCACCATGGTTTTCAACTCGGACGATTACTGGGTATACGAGCGCTTGAAGCAACTGTCGACGAGAATGGAGGTGCTTCCTGTGACAGATCTGCCTAAACAGCAGGCCGTCCGGGCGTTGCAACGTTACCGCGTGCGGTACTTTGGCGAGGAAATGACCAGCCAGCAACTGGATGACGTATACGATCGCGTCGGCGGCAGGCTGAGCTTTTTGAATCGCGTCGCGAAGAGTCGCGATATGATTGCCGCCTGCGAAAAGATTCAGGACATAGAAAAGAAATGGTTTTTGAATCAATGCTGGATAATGGGTTCCGAAATGGACGACGATGTCATGGACCAGCAGAAATGGGCAGTAAGTATACCTGGATTTGTGACTGGAAAGTTGCATAGATTGACCTTCTCTTTCAGGCTGCTGCAATGGTATTGGCCCAAGCTCTGGTCGAGAAGGAAGACAACATGGTCAAGACCTACGACGCAGAGTCAGGACATGTCCTCCCAACCTACCCATTCCACGTTGCCCAGGAGATCATGACGCGCTGCGACTTCATTCGAGACCTTGACAGGCTCAATCTATTCACCATCACGAATCAGGCTGACGTACGAGCGAGCAGCGTGCCGATGCAACGCGCTTTCAAAGAAATTTGCAGTCAACCAGGGTTCAAGCAGCACCTAGAGAACACAATCGAGAGAATTGCTGCAATCGAAAGTCTTGGTCGAACAAGAGAATTGGTGGCGAAGGACTTGGTTCTCGGAGGCTACTACGATGTCTCCCAAGATCGGTTCAGACTCGCTGTGAGGTTGCAAATGCCAAAGGATGAACAGGATGATTAAGCGGCAGGTACACATTGCAGAACATACAGCTTGGAACGCGTTCACTTGAACTCAATCAACTGGAATCCCTTTTAATACGCACGTCGCGATCGTTTTCCCAGAAGATTCGCCCAAACTTCGTGACGGCAATTGGCGTGGAGATGGAACGTTCTGTGCCTAACAGGGCAGCGCAGTCATGAGCATGCCTTCCAAGCCTAGGCTGCACTGCGGATACTGATCTTGCCCCAAACTCGACGACTTTCGCACTATTTCATCTTCCTCTTCTCGAGAGCGACTTGTCCCCAAATTATGATGCAGCTGGGTATCTAGGTGGCACGGCGATCGTGACGACTATTTCCTACACATCAGTCACAAGTCTCAGCAAGTACACGATATCAGCTGCTCGAAAAGGACGCCAAAAAGGTCTTCTTAACATTTGAAGACAGGCTCGTAAGTCAACGAATCGACCTATTTGGACTCTAAGACCATCACAAGAGAACATGTTCAGCAGAATGTTTGTTTAGCTGTGTCGGAAAGCGTGCATACATTGGAGCGGCTGGTCACCCTTGGTTCACCGCACGGGCGTGCATGCAGGTGATTATAGAGTCTTTGGAGCTGAGCGATAGAAAGTCTGAGCTTACACGATAGGGTAGAGCTTAGGTACCGCGCGAAAATTCCTGCTTGTAAGTCAACTACATTCGCTTTACTTCCATACTGAGCGGTAGCGCCCACGATGTCTATCTGCGCGACTTTGCTTTTCATCTGACAGGCGTCCTGGTTCGAGTTACGTCTGAATGATCGCAAATTCCTAGCTTCACCTTGAAGTACCGCAGGTCCTCGAGGTCGAGAATGTCCGTGGAATCTCCACTGCCCCAGCGCCCGCCCCAGTGTACACTACGTGGTCATTGGGCTGTTGGCTGAGATCCCCCACCGACCATCGCAACCTCAAGGGAGACGCGTAGTTTCGTGGGTTCCCGAGAACAGCGCATAATTGTCCCTCGCTGCACTTAATCATGTGATACACGTGACCGCCTTGCCCGCGCCAGAAACCAGGGAAAAGATCGGCAAGACCCCAGTTTAACTGCGTCCGAAATCAGGCCAGAACGTGGAAAGTCTTTCGCGTATAGGGTATTTCATCGTCATCGTTAAAACCAGCACAGCACGTCTAGACGACTGTGTCGCCACCAGAAAAAGCATTGATTCTGCCAGCGTATCGGTCCTTGCGAGGCCTCTTTCGAAAGCGACAGCGTAAACGCCCCTCCATCCTCATTCCGCGACAGACATGGCCGAGAGAGATGGGCGGTTAATCACCAATGCCCGCGACTACGACGCGGACGAGGAGCCCTACGAATTACCGCTGTTGCCCGTCTTCAACAGCAATACGTTCTCGTCCTCTATACCCCAGGCAGTCATGACGGAGGATTCGTCGCAGGCCCCTTTGCCGATCCCGTCTAAGCAGGGTCGTAAGAGACTCAAATCACAAGGAGAGGTCCATCCTAGTGACGAAACCCATCCAAACTCGAATATAGAGGGGAAGAGAAAGAAGCGCAAATCAACCAAATCTAAGAGTGGACATGTTGCGACTCCGGATAACCCCGAGGTTCAGCTTCCCCCGACTGAACGTACGGAGCTACCTACCGACGTTTTGCGGGACCAATTACAAGAACTGATCACGGCATCATCTTCAAAGCCCCAAACGTTCAAGAAACGCGAGGTGACAGGGATTGAAAAGCGACGTAAGAAGAGACGTCGATCCAACGATCAAGAGCCGGTATCTCAGGAGGCTTCCATTTCCGGTAATGCCCTCCAGACCAGGAAAAATAATCACCATACACCAGACGCCATGTACGAGGTTCAAGTCGAATTAAACCCTCAAGCTTCGCCCAATGCCGCCCATCTCCTCAGTCCAAGTCATTCGAGGGATATCGACGCAATTGCGCATAGAACCCTGGCACTCATCCAGAAAGACAGCGAGGCTCAAATTGATACTACGATTGGGTTTGGGGACGAAGATGCTGATGCAATTATTGGCACTCGTAACGAAGGGGTTGTTGCCTCTGGCGCGTTGCTTGAGCAGCCAAGTGAGCGGCGTTCTGCAATGACAACAAATGGCGGCAGACACCCAGTACCGGATAGACTTGGAGAGGATGTCGACTTCAGTCCGGGCTGGGAAGCGGGGCCATCCAGTCAGAAGAGAACACGATCAGCACGAAAGAAAGCCAAGCCAACTTTCTTCGAGGCGCCTACACCAGTCCTTGAAGATCAAGACGTTACAGATGGCAGCGCAAACATGTCACCCTCATCCAGGCCACCGAAAGCCCGCAGTAGGGCCAAAAAGGAATCGCGCGGCCGGAAGCCGGTGAAGCAGAAACTTTCGCAGTCCATGCTCGGCGGAAGCGCGGAGGGATCTGATGCAAATGAAAACACAGAGAGGGCTCGGGGCGAGCCCAAGGTGTATAGGCAAGGCCGTTTCAGCGAAGCTGAGCTTGAAAGAATTTCCAGAGCCGTGGAGAACTTCAGGAAAGATCATGGAATGACAAAGACGGACGTCAACGAGGTATAGAAATCTTTGGTTGCAGACGACCACTTGTGCACATTTGTCCTTTACTGACGTGTCATTACAGCTCATACAACAAGCTGGCGGAGCTACTGCTGGGCATTTGAATGCGAAGTTGTGGGATAAGATCATTGCGACCTGCCCGGATCGCTATAGACAAAAAGTCATCAACATCACGCGGAAGAAGTTTCACAATTTCGTAGCGCGCGCCACCTGGCTACCGCATCAAGACGCCGAGCTGGCTCAACTGATCGAGGAACACGGTACGAAGTGGTCAAAAATCGGGGAACTCATAAAACGTCACCCCGAGGATCTCCGAGACCGATATCGCAATTATATCGTGTGTGGCCAGAATCTACGCAAGGATGCATGGGACGAAGAAGAAGAACAGCGTCTGACGCAACATGTTTTGGAGTCAATAAAAGAAATCGAAAGGCTACGGATCGAGTATCCGACGCGGAAGGAGCTTAAGCAAGACTATCATGCACTCATCAATTGGCAAGCTATGAGCGAACGGATGGATCGGACACGGAGCCGATTGCAGTGCTCTACGAAGTGGAAGGCGATGCGTTTTGAAGTCGATGGCAAAATCGAGCTTGTCTCTACTCAGCCAGATGCCTCGATTTCGTTTGGGCTGGAGAAGACTCGAGGTCAGATTAAGGTCATGCCCGTGGAGGAACGTTATCGTCTAGTGCTGGCTATCAGGGCTACAGCAGTAGGCACCAACCCCAGAATAGCCTGGCACAGAATAGTGGACAAGCCTTACCGCAACAAATGGCATCGCCTCACTCTGATGCTGTTGTGGCGACGTTATACCATGGCCATAGAGAAGGAGGCGGCTTCAGTGCGGGACACTGCGCAACTTCTCGTAAACTATTACGAGCAACACGACGATCTCCCCGACGTGTCGGATGAGCTGTTCGATGATGCAGACGAGATGGACTTCTTCAAGAAAATGAAGGCTGAACCGGCCCAAACAACATCGGCAGGCGTGGAGCGCGGAGAGATGGACGAAGAGCTTATTCCCGAATCAAACGAGGACATCGCGAATACAAATGTGAACGACGAAAGCAACGGAAGCGTTTCAGTGGATCAGCAGCTTCAGGATCAGCTCGAGGGTAGGGGGGAGGAAGAGTTAACCATTGATCCTGCTCTCGCGGAAGCAGCTCAGCCATTGCAAGAGTTGACGCCTGCAGGAAATTCATATGGGGAAGCTTCAGAGGAGAGGTCGGAAAGTGATGATGGAAATCGTCGCGCGATTCAATCTCTGAATGAGCTTCAACTTCTCACCGAAGGCGAAGAGGGTAGAGAGCATCAACCATCAGAAAATTCCGACAGCGTCATGGACGACATGGAGGATTTGCCGGCTAGACGGGTGCGCGAGAACGCGACTCGAAGGCGGCCAACCGGCGGAAGGCGCAGGAAGTAGGAGACGGTCAATGCAAGGGCGGCGGAAGGCACATGGTGACGATTTGATGGATGTGTAGGTAGAGTGACGCCCGGGGCATTGAAAGAGCGAATGCTCTGCCGATCTGCTGTTTTTTTTTTTCGTGTGCTTGACACTGTTTACATTGAGAAGCGAGAAACGACGTCCGACGTCTTCGTGCGTTTGTACTTTGCAAGTTATCTGGTCATGAGCGGCAGACTTTCGTTTCAAGCAGGGCCGAGAGCGACTGGTTTCACAAGCGATATGACATGTATTGTCCAGGGCGGAAAGAGACAAGCGGAGAGGAAGATGTCATAATTTCGCTTTCTCCTCCCGGTAATTTCGCCTCAACAAGTGATCAAGGTCAGTAGGTCAGCCTCACCGGCGGCAAGTGAAGCGAAAGCCGCCATCTACGCCCCAGCTCACCGCTTCCTGCGCAAGCGTCTATTGAAGCAGCATATCAACAGTGGATGCGGCAAGGATGTAGTGACAGAAAGCTCAAACAACCCCGCCACCCATGTCCTTTCAGAAATGCCGTTCCGAAGACAGCACGCCAGGCAGTGAGTGGGGTTTTCAGCGCTGATGGGCTGCCACGTAGTTCTCCCGGTCGTTCTCCCCGTCGTTCATCCCACCCTCAGCTTCATTGCCGAGGTCAGAAACACTGTTTGACGGAAGGGGCAAGCAAGCCCGGACGTAACTGGCGGCGGCATTGGACCACCACGCGCCGTCAGCAAATGGATCAGATGCCACGAGGGCGCAACTCCGACACCCCTGTCCGCAGCGATCAACGTATTTGCTGGTGGGGTCGAGTTTTGTGTCACATCACGCAGCTGGCTGGCTATCCACTCGAACACTATTTTTGTGCCTGTCGCGAACTTGTCATGTCGCCCGATAGCCCCGAATGCCACGGACAGCGCAGGCACCCTTTGGCGCGTGCGGCGATTAGAACTCGCATAAGAATGCTTGCCTCGCAACATTTCAATCCCATCTCCTGAGATGTATTCGACACGTCAACGCCAGACTTGACGGGCGCCCAGGTTGTCCGACAGCAGACGCATCGCCGTTTTCCCCTCTTGCCTCGTCTCTTTTGCCTGACCGCCAACACCAGCTTCCTTGGCCATGGATTATCAAGCAAATGGCAGCGGGAGCAGCAGCAGCAGCAGCGCGAGCACCAGTAGCAATGGCCATACGCAGGTCGCACTTGAATTCCTATCGCGGAACCCATTCGTTGCGACCCTCATCACCCTGGGAGCCCTGACGGTGACAATTGCTGTTTTGTTTGGCGCGCCTCCTTCCAAACACCGCAATGGACGCGCAACACCTCCCTCCATGCCTGGATACTGGCTACCCTTTCTAGGGCACGGTCCTCAGTTTCTGTTCAACAGGGCCGCATTCATGACCGGTTTGAAGAAGAAGTATCCCGAGGGCATATTCTCTCTCATTGTGATGGGCGGCAAGCATCACATCATTCACGAACCCTCGCTCTCGGGCAGCCTCATGAATCGGCCGCGCACATCCGTTGAAGAAAAGTGGCTGGCTGCTCGCATGCTGACCAAAACCTTCGGCCTTCGCAAACGAGACCAGGAAACCTATAGCAACCTCGCGCACGAGACGCCTGAATTGTTTAAACATCTTTTGTCGGAGCCCGGTCTCAGCAATTTGGTCAATGCCATGGCAGATCAACTCAAAACCCACGCCGCTGATTTTGTCACCTTCAACTCATCGATGGCAGACCAGATGGACTGGGAGAGAGCGGCCGGTGTCGAAGTCATCAAGGACGAGAACGGCCGGGCATGCGTCGAAACTGACCTGATGCAGCTCGTGCGGAACTTTGTTGCCAAAACCGCCAATCCAGCCCTGTATGGAACCGACTTTGTCGAGAATTCGCCTGAGTTTTGGGATCTGTTGTGGCAGTTCGACGAGGGAATCGTCTTGTTGGCTGCAGACGTGCCCGGATGGATTCCTTGGCCGAGGCTCCAGCGTGCAAAGACAGCTCGGCGCCGAATGCTGGCTCGAACGCGCGATTTTGAAGTTGCCATGGACAAGTATCTCAACGGCGAAGATCCTGGCATCAAGTGGCAAGATATGGACAATGTGAGCACTTTCGTCAAGTCTAGGATTGCGCTATTCAAAAAACACGGCTTGCCTCTCGAAGCCCGAGCATCTTGCGACGTTGCCTTGGCCTGGGCTATGAACTCAAACGCAAATGCTTTGATAGCCTGGCTGCTGTTCGAGCTCTATCGCGACCCTGTGCTGCTAGAAATCGTCCGCGAGGAGGTTGCGCCATTTGTCAAGTATGTGCAACCTCCGAATGAGTTTGGGTCGGCCGTCTGGGTGGCACCCAATCTCGAGGAGCTCAATATCGACGGCCTCATCAACGAATGCCCAAACCTTAAGGCCGCTTATCTCGAAACTCTTCGTGTGCGCACCGGTATTTGGACAGTCAGGCGACTGAGCGAGGATGTCGTCTTGGAGAAGAGAGGAGAGCCTGCAGAAACATATCTTCTTGGGAAAGGTCACATGGCTCACATGGCGCACGAGTTGCATCAGTTCGATGCCGACTACTTTGCCGACCCCCACGAGTGGCGGCACGACAGATTCCTGAAGAAGTCTGACGGTGCCAAGCCTCGCGTGTTGGGCTTGGGCACTTTGAGACCCTTTGGTAAGCTTTAGTCTCTTGGGCCCTTTTGCTGCCTCGGCCTGCACAAAAGCTGATGTGATGTCTGCAGGTGGTGGGTCGACCATGTGTAAGGGCCGCGCGGTGGCAATGCGCCAGATGCTCCTCTACACGGCGGTTCTTGTTTCGTTGTACGAGATGGAGCCGCCCCGAGGCAGTGCGTGGGAAGTACCGCAGATCGACAAGAGAGCAGCCGTCAAGTATCCCAAAAAACCGATCAAGGTCTGGGTCAGGAGAAAGGAGGTTCGGTCAAGTCCAGCAGACAATGGACAGAAAAGCGACGACGAGAACACGATCAGTGTACAATGAGAACGGGATAACAAGGCTTGGGATGTAACAATCGAGAAAAGCAAGTGATGTTATTTCTCCGGCCGTTGCCAGTTTCCTCTTCAATAGCAGCTATGGAAGAGATGACACCAATCGGCTGCACCAATAAGCACGTCTTGTATGTAATACTCAGTCTTTGTGCTGTGTCCGCATGTATGCCCCTCTTTTCGCGTCTGGTGTAATGGGTTGCAATGCGAAGCTCGTTGCGGGACTGTAGGGATGCCTTAGGCCCCCCGCCCCAGCGCCATGAGGCGGAATGCTTGGCACCCACCAATCCGCAGGCTGGAGCTGTCTCGTCGCGTGGACCTTGAGAGCTGAGGTCGTCCCTGGTGTCTACTCCATCCCAAGCTTTTGGGGGAAGCCCTCAGCGGCCGGCGACTAACGCCTTTCGAGAAGTCCTTTAAACCACTCGATGTGAGATCCAACGCATCTCCTGGGTTCATCTCACACTGCGTCGGTCATTGTAGTACGTCGTTCGCGTTCCGTCCCGCCGTGCGCATTTGATCGGCGTCCCCAGACAACCGTCCGCCATTGCCAAGACCCACGATCCTCTTCTGACAACTCGCTACGACCAGCCACTGAAGCATTCCTTGATCATGATCTCGAGAATATCAGCACGCCCAGCTTTGTTCTGTATTCGCTACAACTTTGCGCAAGCTCCCAGCCGCCCATCACGATACCTCCAGCGCTCGATCGCTGTGCCGCAACCATTTCGAACGGTATCGAATCAAGGTCAGGTGCTGTCCAAGAAGCCGACGGAAGCATCGAAGCCATCTGCCAACATCCCTACCTCCATATCCGTTGGTGTCGGAACACCCAAGAGCAGCAATGATCCTCTGGCGGCCGTCGACAAATCGACTGCAGAGCAGCGAAGCGCTGACTGGGCCATCATCAAAGAAATGTCTCGCTACCTTTGGCCAAAAGACAGTTTCGACACGAAAATACGCGTCGGGATAGCCGTCTCCCTCCTCGTTGGGGCAAAGTTGCTGAACGTGCAGGTGCCCTTCTATTTCAAGGGCATCGTCGATTCTATGAACATCGACTTCGCAGCGACGGGTGGGACGGCTGTCGCTGTTGTGGGCAGCATGATTGTAGCATACGGTGCCGCGAGAATCGGCGCCACCGTCTTTCAGGAGCTTCGCAACGCCGTTTTTGCGTCTGTTGCGCAGAAGGCTATACGTGGTGTCGCACGCAACGTGTTTGAGCACTTGCTTCGGCTTGATCTCAGCTTTCACCTCTCTAAGCAGACGGGTGGGCTGACCAGAGCCATTGACAGGGGAACAAAAGGCATTAGCTTTCTACTGACGAGCATGGTTTTCCATCTTATTCCGACCGCGTTGGAGATTGGCCTGGTCTGTGGCATCCTGACCTGGCAATATGGTGTCAAATTTGCTGCCGTCACGGCTTTGACCATGATCGGCTACACGGCGTTCACCATCTGGACCACAGCTTGGCGGACCAGATTTCGGAGACAGGCGAATGCCGCTGATAACAAGGCTTCCACGGTTGCCGTGGACTCTCTCATAAATTACGAGGCCGTCAAATACTTCAACAATGAAAAATTTGAGGTAGCACGCTATGACAAGGCGCTCAAAGATTACGAGAAGAGCTCGATCAAAGTAGCCACCTCCCTGGCTTTCCTGAACAGCGGTCAGAATATCATCTTTTCGACGGCGCTGACGGCCATGATGTACTTTGCTGCGGATGGGGTTGCGACAGGGGCTTTGACAGTCGGTGACCTCGTCATGGTGAACCAGCTTGTGTTTCAGCTGTCCGTGCCGTTGAACTTCTTAGGATCTGTCTACCGAGAGCTGCGCCAGTCTCTGCTGGATATGGAGACCTTGTTCAACCTTCAGAAGGTCAACTTGAGCATCACTGACAAGCCCAATGCGAAACCGCTCTCTCTTGCTCGTGGCGGCGAGATCGAATTCCGCGACGTCACTTTTGGCTATCACCCTGATCGTCCCATCCTGAAAAACCTCTCTGTTACCATTCCTGCTGGCAAGAAGGTGGCAATCGTTGGACCAAGCGGATGCGGCAAGTCCACGCTGCTCCGTCTCTTGTTCCGATCCTATGATGTTCAGAGCGGCCGCATACTGATCGACGACCAAGATATTCGTGATGTGACGGTAGATTCGCTGCGGAGGTCAATTGGTGTGGTCCCGCAGGATACGCCGTTGTTCAACGACACGGTCGAGCATAATATTCGCTACGGCTTGGTTGACGCTTCACACGAAGACGTGGTCGCCGCAGCCAAGCGAGCTCGTATCCATGATCTCGTCGAAACTTTTCCGGATGGCTACGCCACCAAGGTTGGAGAGCGTGGCATGATGATCTCTGGTGGCGAAAAGCAGCGTCTGGCAGTGAGCCGTTTATTACTCAAAGATCCGCCGTTGTTGTTTTTCGACGAAGCTACGAGCGCGCTGGACACGCATACGGAGCAGGCGTTAATGGTGAACATCAATGGGATCCTGAAGGAAAAGGGGCGCACGAGTGTCTTTGTTGCCCATCGTCTGCGCACCATTTTTGACTCAGACATGATCATTGTGCTCAAGGATGGCAGCGTTGCCGAGACGGGTACGCATAAGGACTTAATCGATCGCGGCGGAATCTACTCGGAGCTTTGGAATGGTATGTACTGAGCCCCCATCACGCATAGTCAAACACAAACACTAAGCATGGCGCAGCGCAAGAGATGCTCTTCGGCGACAACGACGAGGGTGAGGAGGCGAGTGTAGGACATGCATCGTCGAAAGCATCCTGAGACACACTTCGTGATACTGGGCGCAAAGGAGGATCACTGCGAGCGAATTTGTACAGAACGTTCATACTTTCATGTAGACCAATGGAAGAGCGAGACGATCCATACTTCAGGCCAACGAAGGACCCCGATGAGCCGAGAATGGCGTCAAGATTCGACGACTGGCCAAAATCCCCTCGAGAATGCCACTCGGATGGAAGGCATTCGCATTGCATCAGCAAAGTAGTCTGTCGGCTGGTCCTGGTCTGGATACGGTACGAAAAATCACTCAATCAATGCTGGCGCCAACACTGGGTGCGCGGGGAAACAATCCTTTGGGCGCTTTTGACTGTCGCTCCCGGCCGAGCCGGATGAGTGCGGACGACCAGAACGGCGTATTCAGGCCCACAGCAATTTGCATGATTATGAGTCTGGACTTCACATGAACATGCTGTGAGGGGCTCTGGAGTCTTTCAGGAATGTTTTTGATGCGTTGCTCAACTCGCTGAGGATGGATCAAAATGCGTATTTATCCTCTACTCACTGTACCTTTCCACCCCTTGCTTTGCGGGAAACAACGGAGACTTGCCTCACGCTCTTCTCTGTCGAGCATTTTGACTTTGAGGGTTTCGCCTATATACGAACGACAGCTTCCATGACGTCTCGTTGCCCAACTAGGCTGACATTATTTCAGAAGTTTCAAGGCGAGCGGGAACTGCCCAGCTCGTTCAGCAGCACTTGACGCAACTCCGCTGCGACCGGAAACGTTGGAAAATGGTGGCTAGGGCATATCACACGCCAGCCATCTTGAGCAAAGGATGCAATTGCACCAACGCCGTGTCTGAGGGCTTCTTTCTAGGATACAGCACCCAGAGTATTATTCATTCCTCCATTGTTCTCATGCAATGTGGAGCGCGCATTGCATCAACAACGGTTGATATGACTGACGCCCGCAAATCGGGCCACAGGAAAGCGTTGACTTGAACCTCGCAGGAAAGGGCTGTGTCCAATCGGCCTTTTCTGCATCGCGCAAAACTTTTCACTCTGGAGACAGTTTATGCACAAGGGTGGGCTGCCGAACTCAGCCTCGCGGTCGACGGTTCAGAATGACGCATCGAATCGATATGATAAGGGCAATACCGCCGACGACACTGGCGGTCAGACTTAAGGATATTCGCGTGCGTTATTTAAGGCAGGGGGGCGGCTCATATCGCGGCGTCTTACGGCTTATTTTGTATCTAAACCCGGCATGTTTCCGAGCAAGTGCAGCAAAAGTCCACATTTCATGACGTCAAAAATCCCGGCATCGTTGACAGGGGTGAGGAGAATTCGAATCTTCAAGGGCGACAACACCACGGCCCGTGTCCATGCCGTCCGTTGGGCGACTCCGCTGTGACGTGATTGTTCTCACCGACGACATATACCATAGGCAGAAACGACAGATATCAACGGGGAGCTATGGGATGCTGCATGGCAGGTCTCCGGTGCCGCTTGTGCCAGAGAGCGAGCGGTCTTGGTAGAAAGCAGATAGAAATACAGCATCTCTGTTCCCCCGCCCCTGTCCCTGTCCCTCTCTACTTCTGGCATTCACCTGCGACGTCTGGCTACCACAGCGTCTCGACCAAAATTGCCCATCATGACCAGCCCAACAAGGCACGACTCGGATTCGACACTCGCCCAAACAGACAGTTCGCTCCGCAAAACCTCCTCCGGAGACGAAGCCCAGTCCCCCGCCTCAATCAGCCAAGACGAATTGACGCCGCGCCCCAAACTCGCCGACGACGGCCGGCGCATCATAACCGAAGACGAATGCATCTCCGTCCTCGGCTACGCGTGGCCGGCGTGGAAGAAATGGATGCTCCTCTCGTCCATCTTTGCGGTGCAGGTGTCCATGAACTTCAACACGAGCGTGTATCCCAACAATGTGAGCTTGCTGAGCGAGTATTTCGACATCAGCGAGCAAAAGGCACGGGTATCGCAGTGTGTCTTTCTCGTGTTGTATGCGTTTGGGTGTGAGCTTTGGGCGCCGTGGAGTGAGGAGTTTGGCCGGTGGCCTATTCTGCAGTATGTTGGGGCCCCCTTTTGCCGCTTCGGTCCCTGTGTTGCCGCTTTTATCTTTGGCGATTTCAAGTCGTGTGTGATGGGACGCTGACGGGTACAAGGTGCTCGTTGTTTCTGGTCAATATCTGGCAAGTCTTGGGAGGGCTGGCGCCTAATTTCGCGACTGTGGTCGTGGCACGCGGTTTGGTTCGTTGCCCCCCCCCCCTTCGCTGCGCGTGAATCTCGTCCCCCCCGAATGTTGAGTTGGGGGTTTGCTAAATCGTGGCACAGGGCGGATTGAGCTCGGCCGGAGGCAGCGTGACACTGGGCATGGTCGCCGACCTGTACCAACAAGAAGACCAAGACTGGGCGGTGGCATTCGTCGTGCTCTCCTCCGTGCTGGGAACGTCCATCGGGCCCGTCATCGGCGGGCCGATGCAGAAGTTCCTCTCGTGGCGCTGGAACTTCTGGATCCAGCTCATCTTCGGCGTGGTCGTGCAGGCCCTGCACTTCTTCATGCCCGAGAGTCGCTCAACCATCCTCATGGACAGGGAAGCCAAGCGACGACGCGTCGCAGGTGAGGATGCCGCCATCTGGGGCCCCAACGAGGTCAAGAGGCCGCGCATTTCGATGCGCGAAGTCCGCATCACCTGGCTGCGGCCGTTTGAGATGTTCCTGCGGGAGCCGATTGTGCTGTCGTGCTCGCTGCTGTCGGGGTTTTCGGACGCGCTGATCTTCACGTTCCAGGAGGGCTTTCACCCCGTTTTTGAGAAATGGGGGTTCGGCACCCTGGAGCTGGCTTGGGCGTTTATTCCCATCAATATTGGCTATTTCATAGCGTACGCCAGCTACGTCCCGTGGATCATTCGGGATCAGCACATCTTGAAGTCCAAGGGTCCGGATGCGCTATCGCCGGAGCATCGACTTCGGTGGCTGCTTTTCCTGGCGCCGCTGGAAACGATAGGTCTGTTCGGCTTCGCGTGGACGTCTATGGGTCCGCCAGAGTCGCACTGGATCGCGCCCATGGTGTTTTCGTGTCTCATCGCCATAGCCAATTACGGCATCTACATGTCCACCATCAGCTACATGCTGGCTGCGTACGGGCCGTACTCTGCCAGCGCCGCGGGCGGCAACGGCTTCGCCAGAGACTTGCTGGCTGGCATTGCCGCCATGTACGCGACGCCGCTTTACACCAATATTGATCCCGGGGGCCGCAGTGTCGAATATGCCAGCACCATCCTCGCTTGTCTGGCGCTGGCCGTCACCATCCCCGTGTACTTGATATACTGGTACGGACCGTGGCTACGTCAGCGTTCCAAGTTCGCCGAGTCTCTTGCGGCGGATCGTAAGGCCAATCACGGACACGTGGTGTCAGAAGCAACCAAGGAGCAACTAGAGCCCAAGAATTTGTGAATAGAGAAGACCTGCGAGGAACGACCCGACGAAGGCCCACGTGAAATGAGAGATGTCCTATCAGTAATGATTTCTCTCCGCATAATTCTGCATGGCCTGGGCGCGTTCCAGCACGGGCGTCGCATCTAGATACGTCATCAAGCTCAGTGCCTGAAGCCCATGCCACCCCCGTCCCGACTTGCTTGGTATCAGCTCCATGATGTTGAACTCCTTCATTCTGACCTCCACGCCCTGAACATCCTCACTAAATACCGTCACACTCGTAGATTTGTACATGACGGTCCGCGACCCATCCACGTTGGCCACATCCCACGCCATGTCGAGCACATGAGCCAGTCGCGACAACCCGGGCCCGCGGGCCTCGAGCATCTTCAGAACGCGCACCGCTTCCACCTTGGGTCCGTTGTTGATGGCGAAGGTGGCGTTTGGGGCTAGGTAGTGCGCAAGGTCAGGCGTGCCGTGGAAGGGGCCCAAGTCGTCCAGCGCCGGGATGATGAATTTGAGGAAGACGAGGCCTGGCGATGCAGAGGGGTGTATAGACTCGCGGGAGCCTTTGTGGACGAATGCTCGTGCCATTTTGAGCGGCTTGCGGAAAGGAGGGAGGCATTGAGCAGGACCATTGGGGTCCGAGGGCTCTTCGAGTGATGGCGTCACGTGTTGTCGAGGGATGATCGGCGGCCTGGGTCTGCGTAAAGGCATTGGAATGGTGTTTCATTTTGTATATTGAGTGGCTGTGCGCAAGGAGTCGTCGCGGGTGGTTCTGCGGGGGAGGATGAGCGGCGTCTGCGAATGTGTCTGGCTAGCGGATTAGCGTTTGGCTTGGCGCCACCTTGGAAGAAGCTTTAATTTAAGGTTCTTTTTAGAGTACCGAGGGTGCCGCTACGCGGCTTTCGAGTACGGTCTGCCCTGGACTGTTTGAGTGGCAATTTGGACAATTGAGGCTGCGGTAATGGCCTTGCGCTGTCGCACTTGTGAGGCTGGGAGTATCTGACGAGGGAGTCGGAGACGAAGGCCGGCCATTGGCCTCGTCTCTTGACGCGAGAATATCGTTCTGTCTCTAGAAGTGGACTTGTGCCGTTGCGTTGGCTCAGAATGGTGGTACGCAAGGCCCTTTGCGTGCTTCGTCGTAACTTCAGGCTGTACAAAGCTATACATGGCTTGGAAGGGGGGGTTTTGCACAAGGTCTGTATTGAGTCTGAAGCTCAAAACACGATGCTGGTCCGGAAGTTTTCAATCTGAAGTGGTAGATGTGATGTATGTGAAGCCTGAGGAGGAGAGACAGCTGAGTGCTGTTGTTCCATCTGGTACCCGCCTGGCCTCATGCTGCGCCGTGCCCAGGGCTTGTTCACTGCCAATCAGCGGCATACTTGCCCACGTCATTGGAGAGGTTTTCGAGGCTCGTGTGGTCACAGAGCATCTGCACGATCAGTTTTGGAGGCATCGTCTTCCGGATTCCCTGCTATGATGGTCAACCTCCCGCGTTGTTGATTCGTGGAAGAGCCGCAAGGCACGAGGCTCGAGGGTTCGCCTGCCAATCGAAAACAGCCAGGTCAATGATGTGTTCTTCAGAGCGCCAAAGTAATGACATGACCAGCGTGTTCAACGTCTACGAAAGGTGCGAGTCCGAATGACTCTGTGATCGTGTTCTGTGTGACGGCCAAAAGATTCGCTTGCGAGGGATCTCTCTCGAGCGGCACCATCGCGCCAAGTCGCACAAGTCAATCATGCAAGTGGCCGTCTCCTTGCGGCGCACACCGGCTGAGGTGAGCGCACCGGCTATCTGATGCTGCAGCTGGGACTCTATTGGCTTCACACGATATGTTCGTCGCCCAGAAGTAGTGGAAGGAGGAGAAAGGGATGGGTGCATTGCTTCGCTCTAGGAGTCAAAAGCGGCCACTCGAGTTGGATACGGATACGCTGCACAGTCGTGAGTTGTGTCAGCGGGCATGACGAAGCCGCCAAAGTTCTGCTTGCATCTCAATGGCTTTCGCGCCATGGCAGAACAGAATAGTAACACGGCCACGGCTGAGCGATGGCGACCGTGCAGAAGCTTCTCAAAAGAAAAGTCCATTGTAAGCCGTCGCCTTTGAGCTTTGGCTGTCTCATGACCGCGGCAGGATTCAGCCTCTGGCTTCACTCGCTTTGATTGTTGCCTCAGTGCCAGCCTCCCGCGCGAGTTTCATCGTGGGGTCTGGGTGACGTTTGTCGCTTTGGCCGCAATTTGATCAATTGCTCCGTCAATGGCTGCTTTCGCCACTGGGGGCTTGCTATCCGCCGCCCTGTGCGGACGAAGGAAAAGAGAAAAAACGGCTGGGATCTGGTGTGACGCCTGGCTGGCGCTGCTCGTTGTTCAGCAGGGAGACAGACCACTGTCCACCCTCAGCGTTGACTTTTGACCTTCGGCAGGAGAGGAGGAGACAAGAGAAAGAATGATGTGTTACGTCGAGATCCGAGTCCAGGTGGGCCATGCAGACTGCGTGGAATGAGCAGTGACTGATGGAAATTCTTCCCCGCGAATGCATGGCCTGCGAGGCAGATGGGGGAGATGGACTGAAAAGGAAGTTGCGACCTGAAGCGGGTGCGCCACAACCAGCCACCGCGACGCGGCCCGTCCAGACCCTGGATTGTTTGCCAGCTGCCCGAGATCAAATAGCCGCCATCTTATTTAGTAATTAATGACAAGGAAGAATAAAAAAGCTGCGGGGGCCCCCGGCAGACCCGTTTTGGTGCTCACAGCGTCAACACACTCCTGCAGGGGGTGGCTGGATTGGCTGATGACAGCGCTGCAAGCTCACAGCTTTATTAACTTGTGACGCCCGTTCCGACTCGACCATTTGCCCATTGAATCCCGGGACTTCAATTTGCCATTGACCAGCGCGGAAGACCTTGCTCAGCATCCGAAGACGAGTGATCTGACGGCAGCTGTAGAAATGCCTTCCACGAAAGCCTCCAGAATACGCCAGGCCAAGGCCCGCCGGCGGGATCCCGCGACCGGGCGTTTCTTGCCACGCGAGCAAGCTGCCCAAGCCGAGTCCACCGACCGTGCAGGCCAATCTGACCTTGTACAAACTGCCCGCAATCAGCAGAAACGGCCCTTGTCTGATGCAAGTATTGATGAGCCATCTGTCGATGCTCCTGTCCACGCCCCGAAAAGGGCCAAGATCGACTCGAGCGCCGCATCAGAGCGTCAGTCCCAGCGAAAACGGTCCTTGCTTGATGAAAATGATGATAAGCCATCTGACGATGCTCCTGTCAGGGCCTCGAAAAGGACCAAGACCGACTCAGGCGCTGCGTCGGGGCGCAAACTCCGGCCGCGGACTAAAGTGCCGCAGTATTTTGCAAGCAGAAATTCCTCGCGCACCGAGGGAGCTGCTCGAGCCAAGCCCAAAGACAGCGTCGGCCAGACCGAGCTTGAGAGCCATGTCAGCGCCCAGCGAAAACGGTCATTGCAGGATGGAGAAGATGATGAGTCATCCGTCGCTACTTATCACCGCGCGCCGAAAAGGACCAAGACAAATTCACATGACGCGAGGCACGCCGGAGCGACTGGATCACAACATGAGCCACGCTCACAGATCACCAATCAGGCCCCCACTAAGAAGCTGAGAGTATTTGTCTATGGTCATAGGAGTCAGGGCGTGCTGGGTCTTGGTCCCCTCACCTGGTGGGACCTCGGCTTCCAACGACCTCTGGCCAACAAATTCCTCGACGTGGACAAGCCTTACACGTACCATATAGTTCAACTCGCTTGTAAGGCCCAACATACAGTGGCATTGACGGCTGACAACAAGATTGTCACTTGGGGGCGCCCAAAATACGGTTGTCTTGGTCGAACTTCTGGGGACGGTAACCATATGTTCGCCGGTTTTATAGACCCGGAAGCAGATCCTAATTTGACATACGAAGAGAACAGATCCCGGAGATGGAACCAAGAAAATCCTCAGTACAATAACTACACAAACGAACTCCTTGCAAAGGACTATCACGAGGTTCCTGGAGCGGTTCCGCCTGGGTGTTTCCCGGAAGGCACCCAGTTCAGTCAGGTCGCTGCTGGTTTGAATTGTAGCTTCGCGCTCACCAAAACCGGTCTTGTGTACGGATGGGGCACGTTGCACGTAAGTTTCTTTTCTTCTGATGCAGCCACTGTGATGCTGACATAGGAATATCACAGTCCGAAGAGCTCATGGGGCAAAATGCAAGTCGTGAGATAGCAGAAATACAAGACCATCCCGTCCAAATACAAGGTCTCCAGAACATCACTCAGATCTGTTGTGGCTGGGATTACGTCATGGCTCTTGATTCCGACGGCAACATTTGGGCTTGGGGCGTTAATTCACAACTCCAAACCGGCCGCGCTCCTAATGTGCGTACTTTGACTCCCCAGCGGGTTGAAGTGCGTTTCAAAGCCAAATACATAGCATGCGGCATAGAGCAATCCTTTGCAATAGATGCAGATGATAATGTTTATGGCTGGGGTGCAAATGACAGGTACCAGGCTGGGCATGTGAAAGGCGACAAAAAGCACGACAAGCAGCCGGTGCTGCCGACCAAAATCGAAAGTCTTTGCCAGCAACAAGTCACAATCCTGGATGGTGGTCTCTATCACTCTGTTGCCGTCACAGCAGATGGACGATGCCTGGCTTGGGGCGAAACTCCAGAGTTGGGCCGCATTGTCAGGGGTGTACAAAACTCGACACTCATTCGACGCGATGAGTACCCGCCGGATTTATGCATATGTCCTTCATGTCCTTTCCTGGTACCCATTCCACAAGTCGCTTATGTTGCATGTGGTATGTTTTATACAATCATACTTGACCGGGCTGGCAAAGCCTACTCCTCGGCAGTGGGGGAGTTTGGGGAAATGAGTGGCGGTGGGAGTGTCATGCGTTTAATTGAGCATGAGGTCGTCAAGGACAAGCACTTGACTTGGGCCGGAGCCGGCCGCGGGTATCATATATTCGCTGCCCTTGCCGGCAGCAACTGAGGCTCATTCGCCGTCCTCTCATACGCGGCAGGGATTAGGTACATTTGTACAGCTTTACGACGTTTCAGGTCTTCACGAACTGACCCCCGCCACTTTCACCAACATCCAATTTTTTAACGCACATAGTGATCTCCAATCTAGGTCGAATCGTGGAAGTGACCAAACCGAAATGACAGGCCTGGGCGTGGCCGAGATCGATAGAAGAAGTACCGTCTGAACGACTGGTGGAGACTGAGCATCGGCCGAGTTGCCCTCAGATCTGGACTTTGCAATTATGGTCCAACTGACGTTGGCTCGATGCGTTGGTCTTGCCAGCGGCAGAACGCCATTCCAGCTCCACGATTCCGGATCTGTCTAGAAAATTCGTGTCATGCCGACCATTTCCCGGGACCATTTGCGAGGGCATGTCTCTTCCTGCGCGATGCTGATCCGCGACTTACCTACTGTCCTTTCTCACATACTGGGCTACTGTGCGGGAGATCTCAAATGGCCTTGAAGGAAGGCTCACGCCATCGTAGGAATAGTATGTACATGAATACGGCCACCCGTCTAGTACCCGTCTAATCCAGCAAGATATCATATCCGTCCTCGTTGATCCTAATCTCTTCCACCCCGAAGCCATATTTACGTCGTATCAATTCGAAAATAATCAGACCAGCACTAGTGCTAGGTACCTGGCGAATCGTGTTCCACCAGAAGTCTCTGAAAAGCCATCTTGTAAGGCTCAATCCTTCAGATGACGCTTCAGCTACGCACCCAGTCCACGTCTCTCGATAGGCGCGGTAGTACGCCTGCAGCATCTTCAATGGGCGGCGGGGATTGGGTGGATCATCGAGCCTGGCTTGTCTGCACTTGGCGACTTCAGCATCCAGGTCTTCCAAGCGATCCCAGTGTTTGACTTGGAAATGCGTCAGGGGGTGCAGAAGAAGTTGTTGGGAGGAAGATGCGCCCAAACCAGCCAATAATAGAAACATGGGCTCGATAGCGTAATGTGGCCGTATCACGGTGAGCTGGCCATGCCCGTCATCACCTTGTGCGAGGGGGCGCTTCATCGCCAGCAAGTCGACAGCATGCTGGTCCAAGCCTCCGTAATACCACGTTACAAAGCGATAGTACCCCTGTGCCTTGACGCACTCAAAGGTGCTGAAGAAGACAGCGCTGCCCAGGCTATCCTTTGCGAGTGATAGTCCCCAGCCGGCGAAGATGCCTCGCAGACCAATCTCGCGCAGCTTTTCCGAGCCAAACGCCCACATGCTGCGCGGCGGCGACTTGCCATCGTTGGTAAGGTCATGGTGATGATGGCGAGCCTGGAGCGCATCAAGCGGAGCTGCGAGAACACTCTGCAGGGCCCCAGCCAGGAAGCCGGCAGCGAGGGTGTGCACAGGGGAGGGCGGAGGATAGACTCTCCGGGTGGCCTTGGCACTGTCCTCATGCAGTTGGCCGAGGATGTGCAGGTAGCTGGTATACAGGACCGCGCCGACGCCAGCATTGGCCATTAGGGGTGGCAGGATCTGTCGAGGCACTACGCGCCATCCCTGCTGTTTGATGGCCAATGTGAGAACCCCGGGCGTGGTGCTCCTCATCCATAGCCATGCGTGGCGCAGAAGGAGCTGGCTGTGGGAGGCCTTCAGGTTGGTATCCTGCATGCGTTGGAGTTGCTCGCCGTGTACGGTGCGCGCGTAGGCCAGATAGTCAACGCGAGTGCGGAAAAAAGCCTTGGCAGGCGCGCGAAAGTAGAAGGCAACGAGCTGGCCGCTCAGCGCGCGTGCACCGGCCGCAGAAGCCGCCGTGGCCGCGTTGCTCCCAGGTGCGCGATCGGGATAGTCGTCAGGATTGGGTGTGACAGGCAGCAGCAGGCCGCCCCCCAAAGCGTCTGGCGAAGTTGCGAGCGGGACCAGAGGGGTAGTAGATGCTGGCTGGTTCGGAGTGGCATCGTTACGAGCGGACATGTCGTTGACAAGTCATGTCGAGACCTGAGGGCAGGGGCCGAAGGTCGTGGCCCGTGGTGTTTGGGTGAATTTCGATTTCCCCCAAGAAGCTGTCTAAAACCTGCTGCACCTGCCCCAGCTCCATTGTGGTTAGCGTGCTTGGCGACGGGTGCCATGTGCCATGTGCCAAGTGCTGATAGGTGTCGCTTAGGGATCTCCACTTGTACGAAGTAGGCAGGCGCTAATATCGGCCTCCTGCAACCTCCCGCACAGCCACAGAGAACCGCCTCACTCTCGCCCCGGCGGATTGAATTTCCAACAAATACCTGGTATCTGAAATGAGCAGGTGCCCTGCCAGTGACTTCTTGCCATCGATTGATGTCCTGAAGAAACGAATTTCCCGTTGATGACCTTTCCTCTTCGCTTGGGGGACCAACGCAGTGATTCTCGCATCAAGACTTCCACGACAGGGCACCCTGCAAGCAGCTGGTCAGGAGGCCGCATCTTGGTCCGACCACCCTTCACGCCTCGTGCCGCACACTTCACAGGATGGCTGAGCGGAGGCGGGCGCCCTCCATGCAGACTCGCTTCGGAGCCGCCGAATGGCTTGAAGGAAACGAAACCTTCACCCTTCATGGGAATGACTTTGCTGCCCTGTTCTCCCAAAAGTGGAGCTTATTGCTGTATTTTGTGACAGGGCCAGTATTGCGTCAAACTGGACTGCCCATACTCGGGTCCCAATCATCTGCTTCGGAAAAGATTGATCGTAAAAGTTCGTCACTTTCATGTCCATCCTGGAGAAATATTTGCATGCTGAGTGTGCTGGACGTTATGTTTTACGGTGTGTAGAAAAGGGTTTGGAGGAGAAGCAGGGCGTTGGAACAGCGCCCAGCTCCAGGAGGCAAATTGTGATGAAGTACTTCAGACAAAACCCTGCACATGTTCGTCCTACATGCAGCTTTCTCATAGAGTCATGGGCAGTATTCTGCATCAGTCACACCAAGCGAGTTGTGCGTGAAGCCGTCCGAACGTGAGGCTATCTGTGTGTCCCGTACTGTCAGACAATTCGCGGAATGTCCGACCTGGTCTCGTCATTTACGAACGCGTGAGCAAATGATTGGTATTTTACATAGAATATGGCGCTCTCTTGAAGCTCTATGCATTGATAACTTGTCTGGAATCCGAGTTACGTGGTCTACGGCGTAGAGTACGGAGTACTCACAGTAGTCGCCAACCGACCTTGCCATGCGTCAAGGAACCCCTGCCCGTCCCTGAGCACCCGCATCTCAGCCTTCGGGAGGCTTTGGGATGTTTCAAAAGGTCGGTGGCATGGGGGCACTGAGATGGGTCGAGAGCATGGCCTGCATGTCTTTTCCCCCGCCCGTTTCCTCTCTTTCTCCCCTCCTCTTCTCCTTCAGTTCCTCTCCTTTCTTCCCTCCCTCTTCTGTCCCGTTCACTTTCTTTCGAGACTGTTCTTCTCCTCAAGCTTTCGTAGCAGCACGTCAAGACGGCGCAGACTGCTCCTCTCCCCTCCTTGAGACAGTCGTTTCGTTGTGCGACTATACATTCAGAGATCACAACGACAAGATGCCACCCTCGACCCGCAGCAAAAAACGCCCGTCTCCAAATGCTCAGCAAGGATCAAGTGGCAGCAAGAGACCAAGAAGATCTCAGCAACAAGGGCCCTCTGCACCATGCCGTAAGTGATAGATCCTGCAATGTCCTGCACTGTTGACCAACGGGCGCAGAAGCTACATCACCCCCCGAGCCGCCGAGGAAACAGTACGTTTGGCGTGCCCGAGGACTATTCTCGGCCGCCAGGTTGCTTGAAATGATAATCGAGCAATTTGGTGCAGATTGCAAGCCATCGTGCTGTCCGGTAGCAGTCGGAGTCGACGGTAAAAAGCAAAACGCCATTGTCACGTTCGAGAAGACTCCCGATGTTCTCCTTCGCAAGAATCAATTTTCACCTCCCAATGAAGACTTCATCATTGACCGCCACTTCGAGGATCTTACCGTCCTTTATAGTCCAGACGCGGATCATCAGATTGAGTAGTGCTATCTCACCTCATTGTACCGACCCCTGCTGACCTATCGCAGCATCATCGCAATCTGCGGCTTGGGGTCTCATCCATACGGGGGCTTCCAGCATCGCGGCGAGCAGAACATGTGGCTTTTGGATTCGCTTCCGAAAGATTTCCCGAAAGCTCGTATCATGACCTATGGTTACGATACGAAAGTCGTTGAGAGCGAAAGCTTCGCAAACCTAGATGGGCTCGCTAACAACTTCAGGATGACGGTCGAAGCGATCAAACCTTTGCCCGGCAGCTTACCTAACACCCCAATCGTGTTCGTGGCCCATAGCCTTGGGGGCTTACTCTTCAAGGAGGTGGGTGGCTCGTAACGATGTCAATGAATCGCCGAATGCTTAATGACATAGGCATTCAACCTCAGCAGCGAAGAGCAGAGCCGAAAATTCGCCGAATTGACGTTGGGTGCGCTCTTCTTTGGTGTCCCGAACATGGGCATGCGGATTGAGTCACTGGTTGCCATGACGAAGGGCCAGCCCAACGAGAGATTCATGCAAGAACTGTCATCGGAATCCCAATTGCTTCAGAACCAATTTAAAAAGTTCCAGGCCCGCTTCGACTCGCCACTCACGAGCCTCATCTGTTTCTACGAAACAGAAAGGTCACCCGAAGGAAAGCGTGACGACCAAGGCCGCTGGAAAATGAACGGCGACAGAATCATCATGGTCTCGAAAGACTCGGCGACACGTTGCCGCCGGAAGGAAAATTCGCTGGATGACGAAGTGGCCATTCAGAAAACACATTCTGAACTTGTCAAGTTCCGTCCTGGAGACGCGAGCTACACTCGAGTAAAAGAAAGACTTGAGCATATCATCCAGAACCAGTACGATGCCTTTGTTGCAAACCTTGAGCAAGTGGGAAGGGTAGTAGGCCCCTTCAACAAACAACTCTACAAGCAAATCATGAAGGCTTTACAGCTAACGAATCCGGAAGCGGAGATGAACAAATTGGCCCAAAAAAAGGGCGCCCCGCTGGAGGTCTGTTGCCGTTGGGTTCTGGAAAACTCCCAGTACAATGAATGGAAGGATGAGCCATCACGTCGACTACTCTGGCTGAGCGGTGGTCCTGGAAAGGGCAAGACGATGTTAATGTTGTCAATCGTACAAGATTTGAGGAAACTCCTCAAAAATGATCATGTCCTCACCTTCTTCTGTCAGAATGGCGACGTCAATCTGAGAACTGCTATAGCAGTTTTGCGCGGTCTTCTCGGGACTTTGCTCCGCGCGCAGGAATCGCTTGCCGCTCATTTTCACAAGAGATTTGAGGAGGATGACCAACTTTTCGAGGGCACGAACGCTTTCTGTAATTTAGAGAAGATCCTCCTTGAAGTGCTGAGGGACAAGTCGCTTCCGACTACATACATTCTCATTGACGCCCTGGACGAGTGCGACGAGCAGCAGAAAGAATTGACGAATTTTATTCGTTGTCAAGCTGCGGACGAGGGATCGAAGGTGAAGTGGCTCGTTTCGAGTCGCAATAACGGGGTCATTAAACAGACCCCCCCGTTCAGCGGCGAAAGCACGCTCAGCCTCGAGCTGCAGGCCGCCCACGTTTCCGAGGCAGTCGAAGCCTTCATAATCCACCAAGTGGAGAAACTCTCGACTATGAAGAAGTACGATGAAGAGCAGCGTGAGCTTGTTCGGAGTCATCTTTTGGACAACGCAAACTCTACATTTCTGTGGGTGGCGTTGATATGCGATCATCTCACAGCTAGTAGAGATACATTTTGTCTGAAAGATGAGCTTCACAGCTTCCCACCCGGTTTGGAGGCCTTGTATGACCGCATGCTGAGACAACTCGAAGGAACAGAACGGGACGGCGAGTTGTCGATTGCAATGGTCAGGGCCATTGTACTCGCAAAGCGCTCTCTTCGGGCCGAAGAGCTCCGCACCTTGGTTACGTTTCCCGACACAGCTTCGAGCAAGGATTCCCATTTACTCGATCGAGTCAAGAGCTGTAGCTCTTTCTTCATTATACGAGAAGGCACGATCGGCTTGATCCATCAATCTGTTAAAGGGTACTTCCTTTATAAGAAAGGAAACAAAATCTTTGGCGGAAATCCAGGGCCCGCGCATCGTGATATTGTTGATAGATCACTGCGCATTTTAACAAATTCTCTCGAAATGGACATCTGCAAGCTGCAGAGCTTTGATGCTCCGCCACCACTCGAAATCTGTTCAGAGCTATCAAAGCTCGCCTATTTGTCTTGCTTCTGGGTCGAACATCTCGTCGACTATTGCACAGGCTGCAGTCCTAAAAATGCGGAGGAATACTTGCACGAAACTGGGGGAGTCTATAAATTTCTTTCAACTCACCTGCTTTATTGGATTGAGGCGCTCAGTCTGCTCGGACAGCTTAGAATCATTATTCCAGCACTCACCCAACTGGAAAAATTAGCAAAGGCAAGCATGATATCATATGTACGATTCCCCGGCTAACACTTCTATAGACACGTTCTGCCGAAATCCTCTACGCATTCGTTCGTGATGCGCTTCGATTCGTCGCACGATGTCGCAGTGGCGTGGAAGCGGCGCCACTACAGGTGTACCTTTTTAGACAATTGTTTGCCCCCAATAGCAGCCTTGTTCGGCAATGTTTCCTGAAAAAAAAAAGAGTTAGACGCTTGATGACTTTGCATTCACGAGCCCACGAGGACTGGAATTCACTGGAATCCACGATGAATAGCCATACAAGCACTATAAACTCTATCGCGTTCAGTCGTGATGGTTCCCGCATCTTTTCGGGCTCGTCTGACATGACAGCTCGGCTTTGGGACATTGAGACAGGCAAAGAATTGCGGGTTTTTGAGGGTCATTCAGGTATGGTCACTTCGGTGGCAATCGATTCTCAGGGTCAACAGATGGTGTCAGGGTCTGTAGACGGAACAATCCGAATTTGGGACGCAAATAATTCTGAAGCTGGAAGGGAATATCACCGCTTTCAGGCCTCTGTTAAGGCGGTGGCGTTTGACCCCGACAGCAAACGAGTGGCAGCCGGCACCGATGGTGGAGAATTGTGGCTTTGGGACCCTAAGAATGGGAAGATTCCAGTCGAGCCTCTATTCGGCGGGAATCCCATCCTGTCTGTGGTATTCAGCCCAGACGGCGAGCTTCTGGCGTCGGGCAGCAATGCTGGGGAGATAGGGCTCTGGGAGGCGAAATCGGGTGACCTACTGAAGCCCCTCAAAGTTTGTGCAGGCGAGGTTGTGTCAGTAGCCCTCAGCACCGAGAGGAAACTTGCAGCAGGATTGGACGACAATACCATACGGCTCTTCGATTTCAGGACGCGCGACAGGCCAAAAAAACTTATGGGCCACACAGATAAGCTTGTGTCGATAGCATTCAGTCCTGATGGTCAGCAGCTGGCTTCGGCTTCGCAAGACTGCACCATCAGGCTCTGGGACGCGAACGCTGGCAGGTTGGTTCGGACACTTGATAGTCGCAGAGGCTGCGTCGCGTCAATAGCGTTCGGGCCGTCCAGTTCGCAGCTTGCTTCAGCCTGCGGCTCCTCGATATGCCTTTGGGACTTGGCCATAGATGGGTCTCAGCAGATTCTGGAAAGCCACCACACCAAAGTCACGTCGTTGGTTTTGAGTCCAGACGGCCAAAAGCTTGCCTCTGGATCGACTGATTGCACGTCAAGAATTTGGGATGCCGTAAATGGCCAGCACTTGCAAACACTTCGCGGCCGTATTGGCGAGATCACACTACTGGCATTCAGCGACGACAGTCAGCAGCTGGCTTCTGGATCGGAGATTTACTCCATCCAGATTTGGAATGTCGCGGACGGCAGGCTCTTGAGCACCTTTGAAAGCCACACGGAGCCAATTCAAAGATTTCAGCTCAGTCCCGATAGCAGGCAAATGGCATGGTCTTCAACCGACGGCGACAATACGAGTGTTTGGCTTAGTGACACGGCATCTGGCCAAATCTTGCGTCGTTTCGCGGCATCCGGGCGGCAAACCGTCCATTTCCCATACAGTCCCGACGGCAAGCATCTTCCATCGAACTCATTTCAGGGCTTAGTATGGACTTGCGACACACTAACAGGGGTGACCAAAGAGGCCAATATTAGCATCAGTGCCCAAGGCAATGCCAGAACTGAGTACAGCCCCGTTGGCCGCCGGTTGGAAATGACCCATGGGCAGCATGAGAATTGGGTTTGGCACATATTAAGGGGTATAGAAATGCCAACGGGGGAGGGCTTCTCTCAACCGCAATCTTCAGTTTCTGCCTCAAATGCTTCGAGGGGAGAAAATGCTGTAACCGGTGGGCTACTGTCCCTCGACGGAGAAGGGAGCTGGGTCATGTCTAGGAACAAAAAGCTTGTGTGGCTGCCCGCAAACTTCCGACCTGTAGTGTATAAGGCCTACGGGAACCACATTGCAATGGGCTGCCACGACGGTCATGTTTATCTCCTAGAACTGCTTCACGACGACAGTTATCGGTTCCTTCGGCTCTTTCAATGATGTACAACATGTATTCAGTCGGGTTCTCAGTTCGTAAATCTTATGAGACACGGAAAGGAAGATACAGATCTTCGTGATGACCGTTCAGTGTTTCCATTGAGACCACCGTGGCTACGAAGCTTCTTTCATAAAGTAGCAGCACCTCTAGACCAGCGTCTAAAAATTGGCCGTATTGGCACCAAGCCCACAATGCTTCTCACTTAAATGGCTACCGTCCCGCACAAGCGCAATAGGGTTGGAGATAGGACGTGATCAACAGACAAGTCTGGCAGTCTGATCTATATGTAGAGAAGGCCCCCAAAGCGGTCAAGTGACGTATTGAGCATTTCGGGCGGTCGACATTTGATCCACGGCTTGTAGCTTCCTGTTGTGCGTCGGTACGAAGTCGCAACGGTCATTGCATATGCAAAGAGAAGCAACTAGCAATGTTGAACGGCCAGATGCATCTGCATCACGGGCCAAGATCTCGATACTCTGTATCGGGGTGATAAGGGCCTCACACGCCATGCGCTGGTCTGCGCCCTGACGCAGCATCTGACCATCATCGCAAAATCGGCCCGTCCAGCTCGATGGCACGAATTTTGTATGGACGCTGAGTCTACAGAGCTGCGTGTCGCGCTGCTCTTGGGACCATCGTACCCCTCCACTGCCATACATAAGCTGTGCAGTACAGGGGAAGACGGGTTCAAGCCGTCAGAATGCAACATTGTGACACAGCTCAGGCGAAACCTAGATGCTGCCATTGTGAGGCGACGTGCCTGCCGTTGGCTCGGAGTTGGCGCCCGACCAAGTCCGGGACACTGATTGATGATTGTCAGTATTTGGCAATTGACGATACTTGGAAGTCCTGCTCGACACAATTTGGCCTGTAGCTGTGAAGAAATGAAGGGTTGCCCCTGACATCTCATTTCGCCTGCATACAGCGAAGTTCTCTTCTGTGATTCGTCAAGACGGACACAAAAACCCCGCGCGGCGACCCCGTGCAGAATTTATGCTTTGTCGCTTCCGTCCCGTCCGTCGAGCCATTTGCTCATGTAAGGCCCGTCAAGCCAATACCCGAGCTTCTTATAGTAGCTTCGCACACCGACGCCAGAAATGACGCTGATCTTCTCGCTCCCGTGTTCCTCTCGGGCGATTCTCTCTGCTTCCTCCATAAGGAGGGTTCCAAACCCTTGATGTTGAAACTTCCTGGGGTCGCGAGCATGAACGGGCACCGCCGTTCCGTACACATGGAGTTCTCTGACCATACTAGTGGGCTGTCCGATCAACTCTGGGCGATATGTGTATTTTTCCGTACACTTTCGGAGACGCAGGAGCGCCACGAGAATGTCCTGCTTGGGATCTTCATAAGCCAAGAATGTCTCCCATCCTCCATTAGCTGTGTAGTCTCTGCGAACAAGCTCGATCTGATTCGGTCGAATCTTGTTCTTCACCTCATTGACGCCGACCTCTCTGGTCCGCACATCTCGGCACGTCGTCCCAAAATCCTTCATCCTCGCCAAAGCTAGTTCTCGCAAGTTGCCGTTTTCAACGCCAGAAGTGACAAGAGGCATTGGTATGTCTCGTTGTACACGATATATCCGGGTCCATGGAGGGATGAGCGCGAGTATCCTGGCAACGAGGTCTATCAACCCATTGGGTGTGTAGTTCTGGTACCGTCCCGTACGCCAGAGCTCGTACAGACCAGTACCTCGAATAACTAGCGTGGGATAAATCTTCAGCCCGTCTGTCCTGAAGGCAGGATTCTCGAAGTACTCGCGGAACTGATCCAAATCCCGTTCCATGCCGACGTTCGGCAGATCAGGCATCATATGACTGACGACCTTGAACCCAGCGTCCTTTGCCAAGCAGAAAGTTTCCGCGACTGCTGCGACCGTGTGACCTCTATTTGTGTCTCGTGCGACATCCTCGTAAAGAGACTGGACGCCTATCTCCAATCTGGTGCAGCCGTATCGCAGCATATCGGTCAGGTGTGGCTGAAGACAGTAGTCCGGCCTTGTTTCGATGGTGATCCCAACGCATTTGATGTTGCTCATCTGACCGGCTTCGACAGCTTCATCTACATTCGCTGTCTGATATCCACTGAGAGCATTATGCAGTTGAGCGATAAAGTCCTCTCTATAGGACTCGGGCAGGGACATAAATGTTCCTCCCATGATTATATACTCGACTTTGTCGACAGAGTGTCCTAGCGACTTGAGTTGATCCACACGACCTCTCGCTTGCTCAAAGGGATCGTAACGGGCTCGGATAGCTCTCATAGACGTAGGCTCGTACCCTGTGTAGGATTGTGTGCTGTACTCGAAGTCGGAGTCAGGACCGCCGGGACAGTAGACGCAGATATTGCCGGTGTAAGCAATGTGTGGACATCTGTGCGGTTTGCACATGACAGCAACCACGGCAATACCCGAGGAAGTTCCTGAAACTGTCAGCATATGATAGAGGCGGCGTTGCGCGCCGTCCGAGTCTTACGTATAGGCTTCGCTATTAGTTTTGGCAGGATGTATTTCTTGTAATGTTCGGGAATCGCGGCGATGATGGCGGTCAGGGGAGGTATATTTGCCAATTTGTGCTTCTTGGCCAGCTTTGAGCGTAACGAGTTCAGGTTGATATCTCTGGCAGGCTTGCCATCCTTGACCGATTCGTGATCTTCGATTAGGGCGTGGGCGACGTCGGCGCAGCATCGCAGGAACCGCTCGCTTTCCGGCGCCAGCTCTGTCGCCTTTCTCTTTGGCGCAGCGACAGCAGTCGCAGTCATGGTAGCCACCGCCATGGCTCCTCGAGGTGATCTGTCCCACTCAAGCGTTTTCCGTCGAAAAGCCTGGGGGAACTTGCAACTGGTGAAGTGTCGTTGATAAAGGCCTACGATGCACTGCAGAAAGTGGGCTCTTTTTTTCCTGTCCGGTCTGGTGTCTTTCCCCGGTACCCAGTCCAGCGTGTTGGCCCCGCGCCACGGGGTGTCAGTACTACCTGCGCTCCGTAGTTCCATATCAGACCCACTCCAACAGGGGGCTCCGCTCCCACGACGTCTCGGAAAAAGGACACCTGCCGTCGTCCGGATATGTCCGTAATCCCCCAAAGCTCTGTGGGCTAATAGATTTGACATCATTTTTTTTTCTTGTCTTGCAAGTCGCAGTGACAAGCACGTATTCGTTGCCGCTGCCCAAGCATTGTAGTCTCAGCGATTCCTGAGGCCCATTGTCTCCCCTATCTCTCTTCGTCCATCATGCGGGCTTTTTCCAGATGTTCGCTGCGCACGGCGGCGCTCCGTCAGATAACGAAACGCGCCTACAGCTCGTCGTCCTCTCCTTATGCTCAGACGATTGAGAACTTGCGCATCAATGGCGAGACCAAGGTCATTTTCCAGGGCTTCACTGGAAAGCAGGGAACGTCAGTGCTACGACTTCATAGTGCTTATGTTCGAGTCGCTTCGTGCTGACTGCATTCGAACAGTTTCCACGCGCAGCAGGCCATCGAATACGGTACGCATGATAAGAGGCTCCGAGGCGTCATCTCGACCGGCCAGTCTGCTCGACGCGACGGGAGCATGGACTAACATTGGCCGTGGCAGGAACTAAGGTTGTTGGCGGGACCAATCCCAAGAAAGCTGGCCAGACACATCTCGATCTTCCCGTCTTCAAAGATGTCAGTGAAGCTGTGCAGGAGACCGGCGCAACGGCGACGGCTCTCTTCGTTCCGTCAGTATACTCGAAGTGCAATGATCATCGTATTGAACGAAAACTCATTCTTGACGAACAGACCTCCGCTCGCAGCTGCTGGTATTGAAGAAGCCCTCAAAGCCGAGATCCCCTTAGTCGTCTGTATCACCGAGGGAATTCCCCAACACGGTCAGTCACGAAGGAGCCCTTAATATTTGCTTCCGACCCTCCTTCGGATGCTGATTAAAGGTCTGAGATAGACATGGTTCGCATTACCTCCATGCTGAAGTCGCAGTCCAAGACCCGTCTCGTCGGACCCAATTGCCCAGGTATCATCGCCCCCGGCCAATGCAAGATCGGTATCATGCCAGGCTTCATCCACAAGCGCGGCCGTATTGGCATCGTCTCTCGATCCGGCACCCTCACGTACGAGGCCGTCAATCAGACTACCCAGGCTGGTCTGGGCCAGTCCCTTGTGGTCGGCATCGGCGGCGACCCTTTCAGCGGTACCAATTTCATTGACTGCCTCAAGGTGTTCACTCAAGATGAGGACACTGATGGCATCATCATGATTGGCGAGATTGGCGGATCTGCGGAGGAAGAGGCCGCCGAATTCTTGAAGGAGGCCAATACGGTCGGCGGTGGGAAGCCCGTTGTCAGCTTTATCGCTGGCATCTCTGCGCCTCCTGGTCGCCGTATGGGTCACGCTGGTGCCATCGTTGCTGGCGGCAAGGGTGGCGCTGATTCCAAGATTAAAGCCCTTGAAGGCGCTGGTGTCATCGTGGAGCGCTCCCCGGCCAGCCTTGGCAAGGCTCTGTATGACGAGTTCGTCCGCAGAGACTTGCTCTGAACCAGATATCATTGTGCAATAGATAATCTTAGGAAGCTGGAATGGCTGTAGCAAGCCATTTCTTTGGAGGCGCAGACGCTGGGCATCATATGAAGGCCGTCATGTTCATGGGATTCTCGGGATTGATTCGTATAAGATAGACAAGTTTTGCAAAGCCATGAATTGATGAAATTCAATTTTTCTCATTAGGCGAGGCGCCGGCAGCTTCCATTTGCAAACCACAGAGTCAATTCGCTCACTCTGAACATGCAGCCTAATCTCAGACGTACAGACATGCAGTCAAGGCTGGCAGACTGTACATGTTTCACATCAATTTGATACTACAGGCAACTGCTCAGGTTAAGGATATCATCCCACGCTTCAATACAGAATACATTAGTTTAAGCACCTCGACACAACTGCCACCCCTGAACATAGAAACAAATCCTTGATTCGGGGAAAATAAAGCAATCGCTCGACCTTCGCGTCCGCGCAGGGTATAGCTGGTGCCCTTAGAAAACAGCCGTTCAAGACAATGGAACTCCGCTGATGATGCAGTACATCGCTTCCTCCATCTTGCAATGTAAGATAGATGTTTTCCTTACCACTTGGTCAAGTCTCAAAATTCATGAATGCCGCTAGTCACTAGAAACAATTATCTTAATTCTCACCGAGAAGTCGAGCCGTGATGTCACCCATGTACGCTTCTTCCAACTCATAGTCCTGTCCGTTGTTTCGCTCTATTCCAACGAACACGAATGCGTCCACGACTTTGTCGACATCAAAGCCCATACCGACAAAACGGTCGACAAGATCTTTGTTGAAACCGTTGTATCTAGCTCTCGGTCAGCGTCAAAACAATCCTGTCGCTGCTTGACGGCTTCCGAGATATCCTAAAGGGGTTTTGCCGCTCACCTAGCGATACCTGAAGGCTCCGACGACGGCAGATTTTTATATCTGCTCAAATCCAGTACTTGCTTGGGTGCATCTGCATACTTCATAGCCCATTCATGTGCCACGAGCGCAAAATTGTCAGGCCTTTTGGTCAACATGGACGCCACTTCAGCGTCTTGCGGGTCCTTAGGGTTTGGGACTTCGAGAAGCATGCGGATGGATAAGAGCGCTGTCTTTATTGTTTGTACGGGCGACCAACCACTGCCGAGGGTATCGAGGCAGATCGCTCCCTATTGTCATGAGTCAGCAGGGGGAAACGTGTCAAGGCGGCGGACTTTCTGGTCCATCTGATCAGAGCTCAATCCGAGGCGAGGCGTACCGTTTGGCTGCTGACGTTGGGGTGCCATATTTTGGTGACAAATTGCATGTTTGGCGACTTGAAAGGATAGTTGTCTGGAATCTGTATGTCGATGATGAAAGTGCCGCCGGCGTAGGGAGTATCAGGAGGGCCGATGATGGTACCCTGGAGGTGCCTCAAGTCGGTATCGTTCACTGGCCTGGCAAAGACCTCGGACTTATCTCTGTCTGCGTGGATGTCCTGAAGTTCTTTTGCCACACGACGATCTCTACTCGTCGCCATTCTGGAGTTCGTAGGTAGTCGGCGACGTCGCTGATAGTTCTGTTTTCGTAATTCTAATTCTCGATGGGCTTTGAGCAGCGTTTGGGTACAGAGGTTCGGAAGTAGATATCAAGGTCTGTGAGACGGAGGTAAGGAGGCGGAGGACAGTGTGACTGGGGAACGCTGTTGTCTGCTGGGGAAAGGGCGATTGGCATACACCCCAGTGAGCTGGACTGCGATTTGGTCTGGTTTCAATCAACGAGAGGGAATCCGAGTCTGAGCCGCGCGAGATCTGCGAAGCAACCGACGGTTGGAGGCGCCGAGGCCAGGCTGGGCCAGCTGCGGCGCGAGTGCTAATAAGTACCAAGTGTCTATGCTACGTGGTGGGGTGGGATGCAATGGGTAGGAAGGCCCCGCGCTCGTCACGAGTGGTTGGCCGGCTGGCCGGCTGCTGCCTCTCCGGCGAAAGTGCATCTGGTCCGTGGCTCGTCTTCGGCCGGCAGTGATTACGTACTTTAGTACTCCGTAGACATCCTGCTTTCAAGATGCTACCTGGCGGCAGCCTGCTGTTACGAGGTCGGCATGGCTGCCCATCGACAAGGCTCGTCGCATTGTTTTCTCGGCTAGGATCCAGACGCTTTCATCTGACTGAAGTGCAAGGGATCCCTATCATGCTCGTCCAAAGCGATGGCACTATCGTCACCACCCTCAACGCTGGCCATCCGATACGGAAAATTATATCGCAGCATGAAATATTACAGCGCGCATGGTTTTGTCTCGGGCTCGCCGCGGTTGGGCACACACGCGCGGCAGAAACAAAGAGAACCCCCCGTCCTCCGTAAAGCGTCCGATAACGCTGTTATGTGATGACACTGGCTTCAAGATTCGAGGCTCTATGATGCCGCCGAACAATGCTCCTCATGGCACTTAGTGCCGCCTATGTTTCTCATGGTTTTTTCATTCCGCTGATTGCTGCGGCTAGCTAATATCTGTCTAACGAACGTGCAGAGTTCTGGAAATCTCGCTTCAGTGAGCCGATGATGAAGGTTCATGATGGGAAAGTGGGTCCCATGGTGTCATTACTTCCGGACGGCCTGGTGTTCTGGCAAAAGCCAAGGCTACATGCATATTGCGCCGTTCAATGGATAGGAAAATCGCAGGTTGATTCAATTCATCGTATTGTTGATTAGAGCCTGAGACTGGACTTCAACACTGTATATTGTCCTAGCACCACGAGAGACATGGACCCAGCGGCATGTCGCGTACCTTAAGTGCCTAAGATACCTATAGGAGCCTACAGATACGGTAGTTAGTAGCCTGAGGTACTTGCGTTCTTGGGCCTAGCACGTGACCCGGTGCACGTGACTCGAACGGAGCTGTCGTGTTCCCTGGTGCCTTGAGTAGGTAGCTTCCCATATTACCTCTAGAGACTCGGGCGGTCTTGCCATCATTTTTTGATCGACCCAGACCACGAAAGAAGCAGTCCTGGTATATCTCTTTGCCGGCTTGTGATCACTACACTTAGACATCAGCGACTCTCGTCTCTTTCAAGATGGTATGCGCGCAATGCTTCGCCTCGTCAGTTTCTCGCTAATAATGCCATGACAGGGTCAAGGTCAGTCTGGCATGGGAGGTGGCGAAGGTCGCGAAGACAAGGACAAGAAGGTACGACATCTCGATTTTTTATTAAGAGTGGAGAGATCCCTAAATGACGCTTCTCTACAGAAGGACAAGCCAAAGTACGAGCCACCGCCGCGGCCGACCACCCGGGTCGGTCGAAAGAAGAGAAAGGCAGGCGGTACGAGCGCAGCCGCCAAATTGCCGGCAGTATATCCGACGAGCAGATGCAAGCTCCGACTACTGCGAATGCAAAGAATCCACGATCATTTACTTCTGGAGGAAGAATATGTTCAGAATCAGGAACGACTTCGCAAAGCGAAAGCCGCCAAGGAGGGGGCTGCCACGGGACCTGACATTGATGTGGATCGATTGGCTGACGAGCGTGGGCGTGTGGACGACATGCGAGGTAGCCCAATGGGAGTCGGAACATTGGAGGAGTTGATTGACGACGACCACGCCATTGTCAGCAGTACGACCGGCCCCGAGTACTACGTGAGCATCATGAGCTTCGTGGACAAGGACCTTCTAGAACCCGGTGCCAGCGTGCTATTACATCACAAAAGCGTGAGTATTGTTGGTGTCCTGACAGATGACACCGATCCTATTGTCAGTGTGATGAAGCTCGACAAGGCTCCAACCGAATCATACGCAGACATTGGTGGACTCGAAACACAGATCCAAGAAGTCAGGGAATCTGTCGAACTGCCCCTCCTCCACCCCGAGCTGTACGAGGAGATGGGAATCAAACCTCCGAAGGGTGTCATACTCTATGGCGCCCCAGGCACTGGCAAGACTCTGCTTGCAAAGGCTGTTGCTAACCAGACATCGGCGACCTTTCTCCGCATTGTCGGCAGTGAGCTGATTCAGAAATATCTTGGCGACGGCCCACGGCTTGTCCGCCAGCTTTTCCAGGTGAGTTGCAGCTATCGGCACGCGTACCACACAAGCTAACGGCGAAACAGGTTGCAGGAGAGAATGCCCCCTCCATCGTCTTCATCGACGAGATCGATGCCATTGGTACGAAGCGCTATGATTCGACATCTGGTGGCGAGAGAGAAGTACAACGTACTATGCTGGAACTTCTTAATCAGTTGGACGGGTTTGACGACCGTGGCGACGTCAAGGTGATCATGGCCACGAACAAAATTGACACGCTGGATCCAGCCCTTATCCGACCAGGACGTATTGACCGAAAGATTTTGTTTGAAAACCCGGATCAAAACACCAAGAGGAAAATCTTCACGCTACACACGTCCAAGATGAACTTGAATAACGACGTGGACCTGGAAGAGTTCATATCACAAAAGGACGATCTCTCCGGTGCCGATATCAAGGCGATATGCTCGGAGGCTGGCATGATGGCTCTTCGAGAGCGGCGAATGCGAGTCCAGATGGCGGACTTTCGAGCTGCCAGGGAACGTGTGCTACGCACCAAGCAGGAGGGGGAACCGGAAGGATTGTACTTGTAGTGTATCATGTTCCATTGGCCGCGTTGGGGGCAAAAGATGCGGGCAAACAGAAGACGATATTTGGCGGATTCTGGAGACTGGCAACGGGACGCGGCTGTTCCCACACATGTCGCAATCTCATTTTCCTCATAGAGATGGAACCCCAACAGCAGTGGACAAACATCGGTTGTGATGGGCTAATTCATCTTGGTACTCTGTGTTGCCCAGCGATGTTTACACCCACTGTACATTAGAAGATGAAGCGCCTCCAATGCTTATTCTCAAACAGCAAATTCCTCGTCTCCAACAACGAATCGTAGAGCGTCTCGCTACTGTGCACCTTGCTTCGCCTCGATGTCTCCGCCAAGGCCATTCTCGTCCTTGGTGATGCTGACCCGATTGCCGCCCGCATCAACATGCAACCCGCCACTCACGGCAAAGGGCGCGTGAGCATAAAGCCATCTCGCCACGACGAAGCTGCCCACGCACCAAGCCCACGCAAGAGCAGCAATAGACGACGACACCAGCAAAGTCGGAACAAGGATCATGAGCGCTATGCCAATCCAAAACATGGCAAAAATGACAGCGGAGGCGAGTGCAAACAAGATGCAGCTGACGGAGAAGACGGTAAACAAAGCCAGCGGGAGGAACGAGAACAAGGCCTGCGCCATCAGAAAAGACTACGAGCCGCAGCGTCAGCTTCTGTACTTTTGAATATTTTCTCTTTTTTTTTTCCCCCAAAGGGGCCATCTTCTAAGTCATGATCAAGGTGTGGCGGTGCACTCACGAAGAGGACAGGACGCGCAGCAGCAAACGCCGAGACGTGGTCGTACGCATACTGGCGGTAGTTGGGGGGAGCGGCCCAATCGACCATACGCTGGAGAAACGAGTAGGCGCGGGACGTCTGGGCCTTGGTCGAGTTGGCGAAGCCATTGTCGCTGACTGCGGCGGGCATGGCGAATGAGTTGCGAGCTGCGGCTCGAAGGAATGCGTGGGGGGCGCACAGCGGCTTTGTTCCTCTTTTTTTGGGGTGCGTCGGGAATGTAATGTGGGCGGTGTGACGGCTCTGCGGGCAGTGGCGCGGGGGTAAGTTCTTGGATCACAGGAAGGAAAGAAGGACGTGAATGGAAGGAAGGGAAAATGAAGACTGGTGGTGCACTTGGATCGTTGATGAGTGCCGTGACGCGATGGGGGGATGTAATCATGATGACGCACGACAATGGTGCGCTGGAGGCTGAGATGCAACCGACCCCCCGGTTGGGCACTTGTGCAGCGGGTTGAGGCTGTGGCCGCGCTGGACAGGGTTGCGCATTGTGCTTTGTGCCGTCATGGGTAAAGGGCTTTGGGAGACGACGAAGGGACAAACAGGAAACAATGAGGGGACAAGGGGAGGTTGGATTCCTTGGGCGCAGAAACGGACAAACCGCGGCGAGGAGGGATGGAAAAAATAAAGCAATTGCCATTAGGCGGCGTTGACACGACCGAGGCTAGGTTCAGTCACCAGTTCTTGAATGGCCACGTAAGATGGTTGCGGCAAACAAATGAACGAATTTTTGGCTTTTCTTGAGGGACGCCAGTCAATGAGAAAATGAAAGAGGTTCGCATACACGCTCACGCGTAGAGGCTGCGACGAAATGGACAATACTTTCGGTCCATCAGCACGGTGTATTGGATGGATGGATGGATGGTGCATGTCCATTTGCTTCGCCTTTCTCTTTCTCTCAGTTTGTGCATTCCTGCCAGCATCGGCTAAATACTGCTTTCCTGATGGCCTTACCAGGAAGAGAAATACGGCAATGACGGAGATTGTCAAGTTTTTTTTTTTATTTCTCGCGAACACGATATAGCCTCGTGCAATTATTATCTACATAGATATACGTTGTCTGTAGATGGTGTTTTCGTGTTCCAAGCCGGCTTCACAAAACCATGCTGGATATTCCAACTATCCCACAAGAAAAAAAAAACAAGGCAGCTTATAAGAGTCGAGTCTAGTCCAACGTCGAGCCACAATTCGGCGCACAGGTGATTACTTCCTTCGAAAGCGCGTGAGGACGGAGCACACGCCAGCTTCTTTTCCATTACCGGCAGCGCTCAATGGCTGCTTGAGTTTCCCTTGGTGCAACTGCTTTCATCCGAGCTACCTCAGCTCTTCTTTTTCGCTAACACCGCCTTGAAGGGATTCTTGCCCTTGAATCGCAGCCAAGTAGACACATAGATGATGCCGTAGTTGAAGGCGATAAAGGCACAGAAGATGCCAAAGTCTCTCCAGACGTTATCGTAGTAGACTGAAAAGCCACGCCCGAATTCGTCACCCGTGGCGTACTGACAAAACTCGCACACACCGTTGGCACCGTTCCGCACATAGCCTCCTGATTGTTGGATGAACGGCCTGACGTAGTCCTCGCAGGATTGCCCCGACGGCGGCGTGAATCTCGCGTACTCGCTGTCGGCGCACTGCACGGGTTGATCGTGGATAGCTGCACCCAAAAACCCCTCCAGCAGATAGTGAAAGGGCGAGAGCCAGTACATCCACGAGCGCCAAAACGTGGGCAGCTGCAAGGGCGGGACAACGACGCCGCAGAAACTGACAACGAAGAGGAAGAAAATGGGCACCAGCAGCGAGGCAAGCAGGTCGTTGGGGGCAAACGATGCGATGGCCTGGCCGAAGCTGACATAGTACAGTTCGAACAGGAGGACGAGCAGAAAGGCGAACCCCGACGTAAAGCTCGACACTCGCGTGCCGAAAATACCCCACCACCAGCAGCAGAAGTAGATGCCGCCGGCCACGATGGCGTAGGGGATCTCGACAGCGACTGCTGACGTGACCCAAGCGAACCAGGAGTAGATCTTGGCGTTGTTCTCGCGTGACTGGAAGATGTTCCGTGAGTTGAGAAAGACCGGCTGCAGCTGCTGGATCAGCGGAGGGGAAATGGTCAGGGTCATGAATATCGAGAAGAGCCTGTTCTGGAAGTCGGTTTGCGAGTAGCCCAAGCGCCAGAACGTGAAGCAGTTGAAGAGGCCCGTGAGGATGTGCAGCATGAACTTGCCGACAATGTAGTTTGGTGTGCGCCAGTACGACACGAACGAGCGCTTCGTCACCGTCCACGTCTGGAACGAGAGTGCTGTCGCGTATTCGCGGTCGTCCTTGAGGCTTCTGCTGGGTTCGACGTCCTTTCGGCGCGAGATCATGTCCGAAATCTCCTTGCCTCTCGCCTCGTGTTGCTTCGATTGCGCCCACACGTCTCCCCAGTCCTTGCCGTGATAGTTGGGGTCGCCCGCGCCGATCACTTCGAGCATGTATTCGGCTGGGTTGGCATCGGGCGGGCATTTTCGCGCACCGTTAGACTCGAGGTACTCGATCAATGTGCGGCTATCATCTCCCAGTGATCCGTGGTAGACCACGCGCCCGCCCGACTTGAGCAGCAGCAGCTCGTCAAAATGTTCAAAGAGCACAGCGGACGGCTGGTGGATGGTACAGAGCACTGCTTGGCCTGCGTCGGCGAGCTTGCGGAGAAATCGCACAATGTTGAAGGCGGCGCCCGAGTCGAGACCAGATGTTGGCTCATCGAGGAACATGAGCAGCTCGGGCTTAGAGGCCAGCTCGACACCAATGGTCAGGCGCTTTCGCTGTTCCGGGTTCAGGCCTTGGCCGACCTTGCCAATCACGGCACCTGCAATGTCTCGCATTTCCAACAGGTCAATGATGGTTTCACAATACTCGAGCTTCTCTTGCCGCGGTGTCTCACGCGGCTGACGGAGTAGAGCCGAGAATTGGAGAGCCTCTCGCACGGTGGCTGTTGGTTCGTGAATGTCCATCTGTTCAGCGAAACCTGTTGCACGTTGGAACGATTTGGGCAGGGGTCGGCCATCGACCAGAAATTCGCCTGTGACGGTGCCGAAGTTGAGTCGTTGTGCGAGAGCATTGAGAAGAGTGGTTTTGCCGGCACCTAAAAAAGCAGTCATGAGATTGTGAGCACTTCAAATGAAAGGCAAGAGAGAAACATACCGGAGGCACCCATGAGAGCAGTCAGTTTACCGGGACGGACGTAGCCCTGAATGTCTTGCAGCAGTCTCCTCTCGCCGTCCTCATAGGGAATGGTATAGTTGATGTCACGGAACGTGAAGACTGTTTCGTTTTTAGCGACCTGGTTCATGGCGTCTTTTCCACCACCGCGACCTTCCTGCTTCTCGTGGTCTGAATTCCGCGCCATGCCAGACGTGACATGTGCAGTTGCACCCGATTCTTCATCTTTTGCCTCACTTCGGCCCCCAGTTTCGATAGTCTTCTCCAATCTCTTCGGCACCTGGCCTCGTTTGAAGACCGTGATGGCGCCACCACCGGCGTTCGGCTTCATCATCTCCATTCCAAGCGCGGTCAGAAATACAAAGGCAAAGAAGAACGCCCAAAGAAAGCCAAAATTGCGCCACAGGTGCGAACGCGAATAGGTGAAGGCCGCTTCAATGTACGCCGATCCATCCACAGAGGTGCTGCCGGGAACGCTGCCCTTTAAGGCGCATGACTGGTGCTCCGGCGTTGCGCCGGGGCCTTGAGGTACAAGATAGGGAGGAACGCATTCCAAGTTCAGCCCGGCAAACTCATTCGACATGAGACACTCGAAGCCGTACTGGATCCAATTGATCCACCGTAACCAACTGAACCACGGATGCATGGAGTCTGGCGGGATCAAATAGCCAGTGTAGACGATGAGGATCTGGACGGAAATGCCAGTGAACCTTGTGGCGGAATCTAAAGTCTTGCACCACGCGGAAATGCTTCGAAAAAAGGCATAGGTGACCATGGTCACGAGCCACAGGACCAATGTACAGATGAAGAATTGCGAAGCAGTCCTCGACAAGTTGGCCATGAAATAAATGATGATGTTGAAGAGAAAGACCTGCACAAAAACCAAAGGCACGTCGACGACCGTTTGTGCAATGGCATACGCCGCGGGTCGATAGAATGAGAAAGACTTGTGCTTCAGCAGAATGGGCTTCGACTGAAATGCAGCCGTCTGCTCAGCCAAGGCCAGAAGTGCGTTGAAGAGCAGCAGGAAAAACAGCGTACCGCCGCGTGGAAAGGCGCCAGCGGCGGTATTTTGCAGATTGAAAAACAGACTGCCCACGATCAGGCCCTGGAACACGAGGCCCCCCCATTTCCCAAACAGGGACGCCTTGTCCCCAGTCATGACGAGGAACTGTCGATTTGTACAGGCCAGTACTTGCTTGTGAAACGGCAGCGTGTAGTTCTTGGTCTCCGTCTTGGGTGAGGTATGCCGTTCACGCTCTTCCTTACGTTTTTTGAGGGTTGCTTCGAATTCGTCCATATCGGCAAGTGAGTCTTTGTACACGGTGCTGGATTTGTACGAGTCGGCAAATTCCTGAGCCGAGCGCGGAATGCGCTCTTCCCAGCCCGAGCGGACGTTGCGCTCGTGCTCATCTGTCACGGACGTCAAAAAATCGGGTGTCGTCCAACGATCGCGGCATTCAAATCCCAGGTCGAGAAAGTATTGCTTGGCCCGTTCCGCCGGACCGAAATACAGACACTTGCCGCCATCGATGAGCAGCACCTTGTCAGCCAGGTTGTAAAGCGACTCGCCGGCCTGGTAGAGGGAAACGGCTGTCGAGACGTCGGCCATGTTGGTCATTGTGCGGATTGATCGAACGTATTCGAGCGCGGTGCTTGCGTCGAGACCCTTGCTGGAATTGTCCCAGCCCTGAACGGATGCGCGCGTGATCATGGCCTCGGCGATGCTGACACGCTTGCGTTCACCCCCCGACACGCCGCGGATGAACTCATTTCCCACCTTTGTGCCAAGCGTGTGCTCGATCCAGAACAACTTGGTGACGACGCGCAAGAACTCGCGCACGTAATCTTCGCGCGTCTCTCCCTCAAGGCGTGATTCCTTGCCGGGCGTCCGTGTCTGAAGTGCGAACGACAATGTTCTCTTGACCGACAGAGTGGCGTAGTGCAGGTCGTCCTCGGGATTGTAAATGACCTCTCCGCGGAACTTCTTGGCCATCTCCTCGGAGCTGGTTCCTCCATATGTCACGTTGCCATCGACCGACACAAATCCCGAACGCTGATTGCAGAAGGCTTTGAGGAAGGTCGAGCATCCAGCTCCGGGCCGACCCAGGACCAGGAGCAGCTCGCCCGGCCGCACGCAGCCGTTGAAGTCGCTGATGAGCTCGCGAACAGGCGGCTTTGCGAAGGCTGCCTTGACAGCCGAAGCATCATTCGTCTTCTTGCCCCGACCGAGGTTTCTGAACAGATTGGCAAGGGTTCTCGGCAGTCCAAGAAACACGTCACCGACTGTGGGCTGGAGACTGGCTCCGAGACCAACGCCCTTGACGGTGAGGTTGCGGAATATGACGCCGCTGTGTCGTGTCTGCTCCTCCTCGCTTCGATTTTGCCGCTTCTGTCCAAATATCCGGGACATGAGACGTTCGATCTCTTGCGATTCCTCGTGTTCCTCCTCATTGGTCCTGCCGGCGCCCGAGGTTCTTCTGCGAGAGAGCACCCGAAACAGATCGTCCTCATTTTGTATCGTCCGTTTGCGCGTGATGGGCTCGCGTTGGGTATCAGTGTCACTGGACGATGAGGATGGGGCTCTCGAAGGCGAGCGTGCGCCATCGTCCTTCACATCTTGACGACTGACGGCTTCAGATCTGTCAGCAGCTGGGAGAGACATCTCTCCACGACCTGATTCAATTTGTGTCGACACACTTGAGGAATCAGCCGGGTCGCCTGAGACACTCTGATTGATCACGGATTGAGGCCGTTCTTGCAAAGGAGCCATAATAGGCATTCCAGTCGCGCCCCCAGTCTTTGAAAGCTAATCGCCGGCACTCATGGTCGCCCAATATGCAAGGCTGTCGTCCGGTACTATATGTATATCTTTTTCTACAAAGGCGCAGGCGTAACCTCCTCGCAGAACGGCGCGCCAAGTCTCCGACAAAGTACACCCGTTCGGACATCTCGAAAGCCCGAGTTGCGATGTCCTGACGCTTTGCAAACAGATCTATGACGCCGTTAGCGTGTAGGGGGGAAAGTACCTGGGGTACTTGAAGTTCCCAGCCATGCAAGGCAGACCCGTTGGGTCACACGTGCGCCGAAGGCCGAACGGGACGCCGGAATCGTCGGGGGCCCACACAGGGCCCCTTGCCCCTCTACCTCTCCCAACTACCAGGCGCACTGATAGTAATAATAGTGGAATGCTGGTTTGAGCTCATCCGACGGCAAGCTCCGTAATTTCCATCGACGTGGCTTTCGACGCGTCCGCTCGCCAGAGCACACGACCAATGCGGCCGACCCGAACATCAATTCACCGGTGCGAGCCGGTTTCGACCCTTGAAGCCTTCTGCCGAGTCCGCAGTCCGTTGTTCGGAGCCAAAGACGTGGCGCGCTGGTGCATTCGTTCTTTAGAATCTTCGCAAAACTGAGCTATTGGCTCTTGGCATCCGCACGAGCTGGCAGCGCAGTTCTAGCCAATCTCCGTCCCGCCGCACAAACAACGTGTCGCCAATTCGATCCGTGGTGGTGGAAGATAGAGCCCTCGTATCCCGCATTCGGTGCCAGTTAAACATGTCATGGAGCGGACTTCCATTACGTTGTCGACCGGCGCATTTTGTTGCCCATTTTAGGAGCTTCGGTGGGCTCCGCAGCCTGAATTCATCACAACCGTCGAGAAAGTGCTTTTTTTTGCCTGTCTGGCCGTGAAGCTGGGCCTCGCATTGGACCATGAGCTCTGATAGTGACCAGTGTGTCTGACTGCATGAATCAATCCTCTCGTACAGTCTCACAATGGCCCTGCAATATGCTACCACGATCCAAAAAATGTTGAGTTGGCGCCGTGGATGCCTTTGGCCCGTTTGTCCGCCATCGTGGTGGTGGTAGGTGAGTTTCGGAAGCTGCCGGCCGACCAATCGATACCGTCGACAAAGGTTGCCGTTTTTCATCTGCACTGCTTCGAAGGTCTGCCTTTATGTCGATTGTCAGCCTCACAAGTGGATTGTCGTCGCTCAAGACAGCCAACCCCCTCGCGGTTTTGGTGTATCCTGTGTACGTCATCATGCCGCTGGGGCACAAATGAGCCGCCCTTTTCCGCACTTCGCAAACACATCCCTCCCCGCCCTACCGCTGCCTCGGGGCGCCTCAAGATGGATGATACATATGTACCAATTAGCCATAAAACCTGTCGAATCTTCAATGCAAGATTCTGTTGCAACGGATCCCATTGCCGGGGCTGTCCTCGTGATTGGTAATGGAATCCTCGCCGTCCAAACCCCTTCCATCGGCTTTCTCAGCTCTCAACACAATGCTCGCCTTACAGGGGCCTCCCAAACATTGGTCACAGCTGAGTAAACCACGTCGCATTTGTGTCATCCCAGCAGCTGTCAAGGTCCGAAGACTGTCGGCGGAGGCTCAAATCCCTCGAAGCGCATTGTTTTGTAAATGGCCGACATCGAACCTGATTGGCCAATCAATGCGACCACGGCCGTGCTAGTCCGACTGGCCGCGAATGTTTCAACCACCACCGTGTCATGGCACACGGGATTTCTAATCACGGGATTGGTAAGCGTCGCAGTGCAACTCGACAAGTAAATAGCTACATCAGGAAATATCCGCGTACAGTACATACATAAAAACGAGCATCCTCTGTCTACGTTGCTGCAGAATGTTCAGTCCAAGGCAAACAAAGGAACAACGACAACTCCAGCAGCCAACCAGCGAACACTCTCTCACACAGTAAAAAAAAAAAGGAAGAATATAAAAAAAAAATGTCCAACCTCAAGCCCCTCACGCTGTACTCGCACGCAGCGGGCCCAAACCCCTGGAAAGTCGCCATCATCCTCGAGGAGCTCAAGCTGCCGTACCACCACAAATTCCTCAACTTCACCCAAGTCAAAGAAGAGCCCTACACGTCGCTCAACCCTAACGGCCGAGTCCCCACGCTCGAGGACCCCAACACCAACATCACCCTGTGGGAGGTACGTCGCCCTCCCACCCCCCACAAAGCGCAACTAACACGAGTGCACAGTCGGGCGCCATCATCGACTACCTCATTGATGAGTACGACACGGCCCATTCGCTGCAGTACACGGGCAAGGCAGAGAAGTATCAGACGCGGACGTGGGAGCACTTCCAGATGTCGGGTCAGGGTCCCTACTTCGGGCAGCTGATCTGGTTCACGAGGTACCATCCCGAGAAGGTCGAGTCCGCACTGACGCGGTACTCGAACGAGGTCAAGCGCGTTACAGGCGTGATTGACGCCCACCTCAAGAAGCAGGGGACAAAGTATCTTGTTGGCGACAAGATCACCTACGCTGACCTGATGTTTGTGCCTTGGGCAAACGCCATGTCCTCCTTTCCAGGGCTCGAGCTGTCTCAGTACGAAGCGTATAGCGCTTGGTTTCAGAGCCTGAAGGACAGACCCTCCGTGGCGAAAATTCTCAAGGAAAGAGAGGAAGCTATCGCCGCGGAGAAGAAATGATAGTCTCCCAATCCTTTCTCCAATGTCCTATTGCATGCTAGGGGGGGCTGAACGACCACTTTGCTGTGGAACATTCATGACGTTCAAATCTGACGGGGACTGAGTTTAACACAAAACAAGCATGGCGAGCGATGATTGCATCAGCCTAAACTAGAGATACTTATAACGTAATGCCTAGAGGAATAAGCCGAGCATCTCAAACGGAACCTTCCGCAATAGCATAGGTCTTCTTGTGATCCTCCGCCCGTTCGTCTGCAGTGAATGTCCTCCGTGAGACCGGTTCATGACGTTGAAAAAAACAGGCAAAGCCAGAAGTGCCGTCGAATTCCTTCTGTTTGTATTTGCCGAAATCCCATCCAGCCCTGCGAGTCAATGTTTGACCGATGATACCAGACGCTTCCTCGACGCTGTAATTCAGCGGTCTCTGCTCTTGCAACGGGACGTGGTTGAACCGCCAGTCAAACACCGCAGCGTACATGGACCGATAGGAAGCAACGGCCATCACCATGCCGATGCTTGAGCCCCCCACGATGTCATACCAATTGTGCGACGCGTCGACGGTCAGTGAGCAAGCTACGATGAGAGCACATAGCAACGGCAACATTGTGAAAAACAACCGCCAAACCGCCGTCTGATGATCAGCCCATACTTTGAGCTTGGCGTTGGACCAAAGGAAAAGAAAGGTGAAGGCGGCAAACGTAACGGCCGAGTGACCACTTGGGAACGAGGTGATGGCGTTTTGAAGCTTCTGCGGATCCGACTGGGTGCATATCTCCGTAGTGTACATGATCGCCTGGAAGCCGACGCCATTCAGACCAGTCTTGTTGTGAGTCACGGCTCGCGACATGTCGGGCTTGCAAACGTCGAGAAAGTAAGGGCGAAACCCGCCAATCAGTTGCTTGCAAACGACTTGAAAGAAGTTTGCCAGCGCTATGGCCCTGGCTGAACCCATGATGGCATTGCTGGCGTCCCATATGGATCTAATCCTGATTTGCGCCACGATGTACACCAAGACTGGCCCGTAAATCGAGAGTACGGCCGCAAGCCAAGGTGCCACGATCCAGTCACGTTCAGGATATGCCCATATTGGATAGACAATGTCTCCTGAGTCGTCGAAAGTTATGGGGAACGTTCGAGTCAAGAGGACGGGACTTCTGTAGATCTACCGACCGTCGTTTAGCGGGAAAAGCACTCAGCACCGAATATGCAACTGCAACGACTTACACCATAGCTGAGGCCCACTAGAAGCAGCAAGCTGATGGTGTCTCCCAAGTTCAGCTTGATCCACTCTACGAGAAAAGCCTTGAGTTGATATCGAAACGAAGGTAGCGATGACGGTCCATTTGCATCAGGTAGGTTGGCGGAGCTCAGAGACGACATTGTTTTCTTCTTTCGCCTTCCCGCGTGAAGTAATCTAGTGATATTTGATGATGTTTTCTATCTGTGAATGTCATTCGATGTCGTCAGCCCAGGACAGATGCTGGAAGTTGGAGAGCAAGAAAGTGCGCAGTGGATCTTCTTCTCGATCCCTACATGTTTCTTTCCGCTTCTTGTACTGATTCATGCGACAAGTGCGACGGCCGTCGTTGCAGAAGGAATTCGACGTACAGTCAGTAGCACAAGGCAGGCACCGGCGCGTGTCCTTATCTTTCCCGTTGGCCTGTCGAAATACAGGGTCGGGGCTTGGGGGTGATGGTTTCCCATTCGCTTCAAACTGCCATGGTTACGCCGTCATCAGGTATGTGCTGAAAAGGCTCTGCGCGCGCTTCAAGCGAAATATGGCCATCGAAAGCTGGTGCAGACCTCCCTATCTCGCCTTGCTTCAACCTTCCAGGCCGCTCAACTCGTATGTTGCCTGCGCAGTACCCAGATCGTATTCTTCCGACATCACTAGAGTGACAAAAAGGACAGGGACCTACATTGCTTGGTCAAAACTCACCATGTCGCACGCATTCACGACGCAAACGTGTTGTCACAAGCTGAGGGTGCACGCAGCGTGCAGCATGACGACAAAACTCCACTATTTGCCTGCGGACGGAGCGGTGCAACTCTTTTTGGTAATGAATAAACGACCATCTATTGTCCGGTACATCTCGCACACGTGTCAATGCTAATTGCTATGAAATACACATCCAACAAGCTGGAACTATCGCCAACCAAAGTGAATAGCCATGCAACAATTTTGGGCACATACAGGCCTCAATGCATATCGAGGTTTCCAAGTACCATAACCTGACATCTCGATGAAAGTAACGAAAAATTTTGTCCGGAGCGCACATTCTCGTGCGATGCATATACTGTACTACATTTACACAAAGAACTTTACAGGGTGATCATGGCGGCACCGACGCCAAACGCGACTAGCATGTACAGGCCGACAGCGAAGTCACCAATGGATAGAATGCGAGCCACGGGAGCACCGTGAACGGCAAAACTGTCACCAGTACCAGTCGATTTGGCAGCACCGCCTCCGACGGGAGCAGTAGCTGTGGCCACCTTTTTGTTGACCTCGCTGGCGGAGGCTAGGGCAGCCGAGCAAGATGAGTCCGAGTTGACAGATGCGACCTGAGCAGCGCCATCAAAATCGCACGCATCCTTGGCCTTGTTTTGGGCGTTGTAATAGGCGTCGAGAACGTAGGCAAGCTTGGCCTTGTCGTCGCACATGCTGTAGGCACCGAAAACACCAAGGGTGGCGTTTGCTTTGATGCCAGCGCACGAAGATGGTGACTTGCCACAAATGAAGGCGAAAATTTCGCCAATCTTCTTCTCAGAAATGTCCGATTTTGGAACACAGGCCCTTGATTTGGACATGCAGTCACAAAGACTCTGATCGGGTGTCGGAGGAAGGGCCTTGTTGGCCTGCCAGTTGTCGTTTAACTGGGGACAGTCGCTTAATTTGCCCGTTGGCTTGTAATCGGCCATATCGATAGCTTTTGGCCTGGCACCATTGACTTCCTTCTTGAGTGCATCAAAATCGTCGAGTTTAGTGGCCTTGTCTCCCTTGACCGAGACGAGACCTGCAAAGGAAAAAAATGATCAGTATGAAGCGCATTGAAAATGGGTTCTTTGAAGTGGTCCCAGCAGCGTTCATCTATATGCTTACCATAATCATTCGCCTCCTGGTGATACATGTAAACAATGCCACCGCTGAAAACTCCAGTCATGGCATCAGAGTACAGAGCACCAGTCTCCTTGAATTTACGTTTCGCCGCTCCACTTGGAAGATTGCATCCATACTCGGCGAAGAAAACAGGGACGGAATAGTCTTTAAAAAACTGCGCCTGCTGATCATAACCAGACGTTTTCAAATCGCTGTCACCGCACCAGGAGTAGATGTTGTAGCCCCAGTAGTCGATGGAGTCGGTTGGGTTATCGCAGTTAAAGTAGTCGGCGATCTCTTTGCGGATGTCCTTGTCATCATTCGCAGCGTAGCCGACGCCAATCCAACGCGTGATCTTCTTGTTGTTCTTGATGTAAGCCTTGCTGTCGCGAACAGCAGCCTTGACAAAAGCCGAGGCGGCAGTGTTATTCTTCGCGTTCGATACTTCGTTTCCGGCGAAAAATCCAATAACGTTGGGATACTTGGCCAATTCATCGATGACGGCAGTATACCGTGAGTAGAGCTTGGTGTTCCACTGCGGATCATTGCGGTTGATTGAGTTATCGGGCTCACTCAAATCCGAGATAACATAGATGCCAGCGTCATTCAAAAGTGACATGCAGGCTGTGTGATCGACCTTGGGATCGATGGCGTACGTTCGAATCACGTTGGTACCGAGCTCCCGCAGTAGTGGCACGTCCCGTTTGCAGGCCTTTTCGTCGGCTAGAGGATCTTTGTAGTTCAGCTGAACGTCGGCACGGCGAGCGGCTTTGCCCCCGGTGCCAGGTTCGCTCTGGTAGGCGACACCCTTCATGAAGAATTGGGTGCCATTCTTGTAGAACAACTTGGATCCCTAGAGATGTCGTCAAGCTTTGGTCAGATACTCTGTAATTTGGAGACTTCGGCACGCAGAAGTCACGTACCTTGACTTCGATGGGCTGCAGATCAGCGGCGATGACACTTCCTGCCAAGGCAAGGAGTGACGCAGACAGGTGAGCGAGGCCCATGGTCAGATAATTGAGAGGTCCGTCGTTGTACTGTTATCTGGGTTGAGTCTTGCGGCGAAGACAGAATACCAGCAGAGGAACCGTCAAAAGAATGTGGTTGATAATCGCTAATGGTCCAAGTAATAAAAGAGTATCACGAAAAGCCTTGGAAAGAAAATGAGACGGCCACGCTCAAAGAAAAGACATGAAACTATAGCAGAACACGGAGATGGGATGGATCAGGAAGAAGGAAAAAAGGAAATCAGGCAGAGCCAAGACGTACATGGTAAAAGGGAGCGAGGAGGATTTCTTTCGAGACATAGCAAGCAAGCAGAGGCAGGCACCAATGTGTATGAGCGGCCGCTAGTTAGCAGGTACCCTTCCATCCGCCACACAACAATACGGGAGTGGAGATTTGCACAAGGGGAGGTGGAGCTTGGATCGGGTTTTAATGAACGACAATTAAGCCCCTCCACGGGTCCGGGTTGGTCCGTTGCAATCAAGCGCTGCTCCGCTGAGGGTCCAAATGCATACCCCCCCCCCGGCCCCTATTCTAGGCTCAGCGCTTGGGAAACTGGTTCGAGACGATCAACAGTCCAAGCCCAGGGGCAACTTGGGCTAATGATGATGTGGCTTCCGATGCTAGGGATTTGTGGACGGACGGGGCACAAAAACTCCTCTTAAGATATAAGCATAACACGGGAAGAAGTCGATTTTGCATGGAGTGGCTGACGTGTCCGAGGGCCACTGCATCGTGGTCCAAACGCGAAGCGTGCGTTTTGCAACGACTGCAGCTGCACCCATGCAGACGGGCTCGTGTCTCGCAATCAGTGTGAGATGGGAGCTGTTCCTTTCCGTCCTGTACGGAGCGCATCTCGTATAGACCATCCTTCCTGCGAATTTGTAACAAGCCCTGCCTCGGCGGAAAGCGCCGCCTGATTCCGTCGGTCCATCATGACCCATGCTGACCTATCAGCAGCGGTGCTCCGTTGCCGTACGGACGGGAAGACAGTGAGATGGAGGACAGGGTTTGCATCACGCCGTGGTGGCAATGCCGGCACACCAACAACGAGGGATGGAGGCAGAGACAGATGACATCGGTAGACCCTCTTCCCGAACGACAACGAAGCGCCCAAGCACTTGTTTTTGGACAGAGTGGCACATGAACCAGCTCGAAATGAGCAGGCAAATTCGAAGCGCAGCTCATTCATTAGCTCCAGGATTTCCCCCCTTCCTCTCCCTCCCTCCCTCCCTCCCTCCGGGTCAGGCTGTGCACTGCTGCCACAAATAGCACAAGTGCACCAGACCATGGGACAAAGTGCAACGCTCATGCAAGACCGTAAAGCCGGACGCCGTCCAGAGCCAATGCAGTGGGCAGAGGTGCAGCATTTGAGACATGCGTCCTGATGCTATGGTTGGCTGGACGCGCATAATTGCCGCGGGCGTTTGTAGCTCTCCATGGCATGGCGTCGTGGGTCGCATTTCGTTGCAACCCGACAGTGGTTCACACGGCTTGTCAATCGCTTGATCGTGAGGCTGTTGTCTTGAGGGTGGGCGATTCACTTCGTAGACTCAGTTGTTCAATTGTAAAACTGGCATTGTCTGCATCAGCCCCGCTCGCCAGTCAGATGGCAAGTCACAACGCTGGTGGCGCTTCGCAGCGCATGTGCTGGAGCGGCCAGTTCCCCGCGTTGGGCTGTGTACGGAGTAGTCTTTCTGGAATCAACATTGTCCGGAAGGGATGACGAGTCGTATGCAGAGATCAGCGAGTAAGAAGTACTACATAGAAGTCATTATACGCGTTCAACCGGATTTTTAATTGCAAAAGCTATACTTCATAGAACTATGGCTCTCCTCAAGAAACACCTAGCATGCTCCTTTGTGCAGTTGCCTGGCATGTCAACAATGAGATCACAGAGCTCGATGAGGGCAGGCTAGGCCGGACCAGGTTCAGGCTGTCGTATTTCCGCATCGAAGCCACTCTTTTATCGCCTTCGTTACGCTCGTCAAATTTGTGGCGCGTGTTTGGATCAACTGGAGACTCGGTCAACGTCATTGTGACAAATGCGCGAATTGCACGATCCAAGCAGCCACTAGACACGCTGGAAGCGAGACCGATATCATAGGGTCCAGCTTCTGTCCCCTTAACCAGTGACGCACGTCACGGTTACATGTCGACCTTGACGGTATATGTTGCATCGCCTCGCTGGCATGTCAACTTTTCGGACGTTTTGGCCCGCGGAGACCTTGCTTCATTTACGATTGCGCTGGCGCTGGCGTTGTATGTCGCATAGTAATAGAGATTAATCCGCGGCCATAGTCTTTGTTCTGATGTCAACAAACAGAGAGATTATCTGGAAAGCAATGCCTTGCTGCGCTCTTCTCTCAGATCCAATGGTAAAATTTATGAACCAATATGGTCATGAAAATTCATCATCAACAAGACGGGTTGCTGTACAGGGTTTCCTCAGAGGTAGGCGTCATCGCGATCGGTCAATTCAATGGAGCGATCGACGGCCCTCGTTAGCTGCCCGACACCATACCTTAAAGGTCTGAGCGAATAAGCTATCGTCCGCCATGGGTGGAAGATGATGCAATTTAGCTCTAGGAGACTGCAGTCGACCTGATCTCGTGGTGCTTGTCTTGTGTCTTGCCATCCACACTTGAAGGCTCACTCCCAGCCATGATGTCATAACTCAAGACAAGCAATACAAGAAGAGCACAAGGCGTCGCAACAAGCGGTAGCGTCATCGTCACTGGAACAAAGGGCGTAGAATTCTATCTACAGACTCTCACGTCCTGTATCCAAGTGAAAAAATGGCTACTGTGCAGGATCGTAACGGACCCGGTGCCGGCACAAAGGTACTTCAAACTCTACTGATATTTGATGAGAACGTTCATTGCTAAGGAGTCTACTATGGGGGACCAGGTCGATCTGGGCATGAATGCTCCCGTTAAAGAGGAAGCTGCCGGCCACGTTGAACAAGGCTCTCTCGCCGCCGAGTCCTACGATGCAAATGGCAAATTTGCTGAAAATCGAGACGCTGATCCCGTTAACGCTGAAGACCAGGGTATTCCCTCAGCCCGGACCACGAACCCTTCATCCTCTTCGGCAACCGTGATCGAAAGTCAGCAAGGAGGTGCGGCACCTAGCTACATCAGTAGCCAATTCACAGCCGACTATAAGGGGCCTCACGGCAAAAAGTTGGAAGAGGGCGGCTTCGATGACAAGATGTTACAGAGCGGGCAGAAGAAAGCTTTCGAATCAGAGCCTGGGTCGACGAACGATCCGAGTCGACTGGCCGAGGCCAAGTTTCTGGAAAGGAATGCTGTTGGGCCAGACGCCCCTCCTGACGGAGGCGTTACCGAGCTTTCAACAAAGACAGCGTTCGATGGCCTCAATCACGACGTATCCGCCTGAAAGTGATGATCAACGTAATGTAGCTGTTCAAGATGGGAAGTATGTGCACAAACGCTGGATCCGTCTTTACTTGATATTGGTGCCACGGCGAGTGGGCATTACTGAGTAAGTAGTTGCAGTGCTGGCATCGTATCAGAAGAATACTTCTGCTTGAAAAAAGTCTTGTGGTGTTGATCAGCTCATGCATGCGCACTGTTTACAATACTAGCCTCTGAGCTTTTGTCGCAGTACCGTGGTTAAAATGAGGCGAACAGTGATCTTTACTGCAAAGGATGATCACGACCGTGAATTTCTAACTTTGTGGCTTGACTGACTCGTCGGCGTTTCCGTCATGGTATTGCCGCTCCATGGCAGTGGGGTCAGAATGTAGGGCAGGCAAGCTCTTCGCCATCTGTGTGTGGTGAGTAGTCTACCAAGGTGCAGCATGGACGACGGCATCGCCAATGATTAGAAAAGGCGTAGAAGACTGGCAACCACTTGTTTGATGTTCAGAATGCTTCAACAAGTCGGGCTAGTCGATCTCGTTGGCTGATGGGGGTTGAGAAGCACGACTTGCTTTCAATCTCGTACTCAATACCGTTGCCGCCTTTGATTTTCTGTCCATTTCGTTAATCTGCGACCCGCATGATGATGTCATGCTTTCAAAGACTGCACCATCATAGCGACGTCAATATCATAATACAAATTCTGCATATTGCGTTGAGAAGTAGGAAGGCAATGGACGGAGGCTTGCCTCGATTGCAGCTTCTGTGTCGAGTCAATCCCGGAGCCCACAGCGCGTCCAGTTGTCCAGTCATTGGCTTGGTGATTAATGCGTTGTGGTGTGGACGCACACTTGTCCCAGGGCTGACACAAAAATTTCTGGTCGCGCCCCACCATGAAAAACAACACCCCGCCTCCAGTGTCCTTTGGGCAGACAGTTTTCCCGTACTCGCACCACATCCTTTTCTTTCTTTATCTCTGCTCGGTTGCCCTTATAGTTGGGACCGACACAGTGCTGGGTAGATCCTATCTGTTTGCCTTTGATTTCAGCACGAGTATTTCTCCGCGAGTTGAAACTCGACCGTGGCTGTCTTCACCCACGTCTCTCCCGCGCCGCGACCGCTTATCCATCCATTGTCCCCGCCAATTTCGACAATCTCTCCAGCATCATGCCTTCCTCATCCAAAGAAAAGAGACTTGCCAAGAAGGCCGCCGAAGGCAAAGTCAAAGGCGCAAAAGGTGCGAAAGGCAAGAAGGAGGAGCCCGAGCTGGATGCCAACGGTAACGTCATCCAAGATGATGCTCCAGCCACATCCGGTGAGAAACTGGATGAGGTGAAGCGTCTCGCGGAACAAATGGATGAACATGGCATTTCTGATCGAGTCACGACTGGTGTTTTGGCCTCCACCTACGCAAGCAAGGACGTCAAGATCACTAGTACAAGCCTGGTCTTTCACGGTCGCGTCCTCATCACAGATTCTACTATGGAACTGTCGTTCGCCCGCCGATACGGTCTTCTTGGCGAAAACGGCTGTGGCAAATCCACTTTGCTCAAAGCAATTGCTGCTAGGGAGTATCCCATTCCCGAACATATCGATATTTATCTTTTGAACGAAGGTGCGCCACCTAGCGACCTCGGCGCGCTGGAATGGGTTGTCAAGGAAGCCGAAAATGAGATGGAGCGTCTGGACAAGCTCGCCGAGACTCTTCTAGAGGAGGAAGGGCCCGAAAGTCCCGTCCTCATGGATCTCTATGATGTGAGCTGGTGTCTTCACCATCAAACATTTCTCCAGATTTGCCTGTACTGATGCCATTGGTTCGCAGCACATCGACAAAATGGACCCCTCTACATTCGCCACCCGTGCTTCTTTGATTCTGACTGGTCTCGGCTTCAACAAGAAAACCATTCACAAGAAAACGAAGGACATGTCTGGTGGCTGGAGAATGCGAGTGGCCCTTGCCAAGGCTTTGTTTGTCAAACCTTCTTTGCTACTCCTGGATGACCCTACCGCACACTTGGACCTCGAGGCCTGTGTGTGGCTCGAAGAATATCTTAAGAAATGGGATCGTACCCTGGTTCTTGTTTCCCACTCTATGGATTTTTTGAACGGCGTATGCACCAACATGATCGATATGCGCGAGAGAGCACTCATGTACTACGGTGGTAATTACGATTCATACCACAAAACTCGTGCTGAGAACGAGACCAATCAAATGAAGGCATATACCAAGCAGCAGGAGGAAATCGTCCATATCAAAAAGTTCATTGCGAGTGCCGGTACATACGCAAATCTCGTCAGACAAGCCAAATCAAGACAGAAGATCTTGGACAAGATGGAGGCTGATGGCTTCATCCAACCCGTCACTCCTGATAAGGTCTTCACCTTCAGGTTTGCCGATGTTGAAAAGCTGCCACCGCCTGTCCTGTCGTTTGATAACGTCACGTTCTCCTACTCGGGCGAGACGGCAGATGACCTATACCGTCACCTTGAGCTGGGCTTCGATATGGACTCTCGAACCGCGCTCGTTGGCCCCAACGGTGTCGGCAAATCCACCCTCCTTCGCTTGATGACTGGGAAGTTATCTCCCACAGGTGGCTCTGTAACGCGCCATACGCACTTGAAGCTGGGACTCTACTCTCAGCACAGTGCCGAACAGCTTGACCTGACCAAGTCTGCATTAGACTTCGTCCGAGACAAATACAAGGAGAAGTCGCAAGACTACCAGTACTGGCGTCAGCAACTCGGCCGTTACGGGTTGAGTGGCGATTCGCAGACTGCTTTGATGGGCACGTTGTCTGAGGGCCAAAAGAGCAGAATCGTGTTCGCATTGTTGGCCATTGACGGACCCAACATGCTGCTTCTCGACGAGCCTACCAATGGTCTCGACATCCCCACCATAGACAGCTTGGCTGACGCCATCAATGCCTTCAGTGGCGGCGTCGTTGTCGTGTCCCACGATTTTAGGTATGTCAGGTCGTGTCGTCTGGAGCGTTATAAAACAGAAGTAGCTAACAGATCACAGACTACTAGACAAGATTGCGAAACAGATCCTTGTCTGCGAAAACCAGACAATTCAACCGTGGGACGGTACGATCGGCGATTACAAAAATTACCTGCGCAAGAAGATGATTAATGCGGGTGCTGTCTGAGCAATCACGATGCGCGGAAATGCAGTGAGACTTTGAACACACTTTATAGAAAGCTCGCAGAATTAGGCACGGCAGAGCACTTGTCGCACGGAAGGCAGCGACAGACCATGTCTCCGGTAGCTAGGCATGACTGATACACCGAAAGAAGGCCCAGCAGAGGCAGAGGCAGAGAACAGAAGCCAAAACGCCGTGTCGAAGCCGGGTTGAGGCTACAAAATATCTTTTAGATTCGGATCTCCTATGTACACACATGACTGTTAATGTGATAGATTTTACGCGATTTAACATGTTGCCTGCGTTTAGGAAACGTGACTTCCCTCTGAATACTTGGTCACCATCAGGGAGACTGAGTCTAACGTACATGCTCCGCAAATTGTACGGAAGCACCTAGGAACCTAGGTAATTAATGAGCTTCAGCTTTTACTCCAAAATACAGCATGCAACGGGCCAACAGTACAGTCCCCCCTGCTTCCGTTCACGTCAGCCAAAGGCGAACAAAGCTAAGTACTGTACTCCGTACTGTTGTGATACTAAGGCCGGCATCGAGCGTCGGCCAATCCCAAGTCAAGTCGCCGAACCCGCCGCCCCATATTTCTGCGCACCGTGAAGGAGAAGGACAGCCACGCCCCCAAAAAGAATAAAAAGCCCTGTAATAGTGAGTGCATCGAGACGATGTCTTGAAGGGGTAGAGAATCTCAAAGTCATTCGCTGTCCCTGAGTCAACACGCAGGTGTGATCGATTCATCAACTTGTTGCCCTGCAATCAACATTTGCTTGTTTCCGCCCCTGAGCAATGAGAGCCTCGGGCTCGAGCATCTTGCGCAAGAGCAGCAGGTGAGTGGGCGGATATGTGTATGCATACATGTTCATGGAACGGGGAAGGAATGAATCAGAAAGCTGACTGTGGCGAGGGGGATGTGTCAAACAGATGACCCGGCAGGAATAAAAAATGGAAGGCCCTTTTTTCTCGTCTGCCTTCACTTACTATTAATTTATCGGCTCCATATCCCCTCCTCCCCGTATTCTGTATCTGCGTTGCTCACTTCACCTCCCTGCTCAGGCAGGTGTGCCACTTGCGCGGACGCACCCAACCCTAATTGAAACCGTGTCATTCCCCGTGCACGGCATGACCGACACGAGGCGAGCACCGGCCCACGGTTGCTTACTCCAGGCTACTTGGTGTTTCTTTTTTTTGACCCGTTGCATCGGAGGGATGCTCCTTGGAGATTCGGATTTGTGCTAGCGCGAACGGGGGCCACGGAGTTGCCCACATCCCATCACAGCCCTGATCCGCCGCTGTTTGCCTGACGTGTGTCAGTCCGCCGCGACAGCGTGGCAAATCAGCCTGCCAAAGTCAAGCTCGAACGGTCAAATGGGCCAAGGAATATGTTTGCACCACCCGAGATTCGCCTTTTGCTGCGATTTTCTTGTTTCAGTGAGTTCGTATGCCGGGCATTCGTCCGTGATTACTGGACAAAAGTAGCTGGGGACTCGAGCGTGGGTGTCGTGCTCCACTTGCCGCCATGTTCCAGGTACGGTGCGCAGGGCCAAGCGGGGATAGATTCTCACACACACATCCTTGGATCGCATCGCATCGCATCGCTTCGGGCGGACGGGCGGGCACTGCTCGTCGGCCAACACACCAAGACGGCCCTGCTGCAACATCGTTCGCCATCGTAGTCGCGGCCTTGTCTGCATCGGCGCGGTATCGATGCTTACTTTTGCCCTGGCTTTCTCTTGACAGGCTGCGTTCTACTCCTTCGCTGCTCCCCTTGTCGCCGAACACTTGCATCAACACCATCGCCACCACTGCCCTCCCCAGAAGCCACCGCCGTCTGATCAGTCAGTGACGGGCACTAATAAGATCCCGAGCAAACCTCCTCACGTCGTTGATGGCCAAGCCCCGTTGCCCACCCCTCGACCTCGGGCAAACAGTCTGTCTGCTCTCCACCCAGAATCGCTCATCCGAGCCAGCCCAAACGGACTCGGCGTCTGTATTCCTTTGTGCTTCATCATCATCATTTTCACCAGGCCTTGTATGACTTGTCCCTCATTCACTGCCGGATGTTCTGCATCGCGCCTAAAAAGGTCGCGTCTACTGGTTCTGCAAGCGCACCCTGTTCCGGACATCTGACTCGACGCACGTCTCGTGCTTCACGCAACACCCGTGATTTCGTATAGGCAGGGGCGGAGGGTACACATGGTATGAGCACGACTCTTGTCGCAGTGCTGGGTCGCGGGCAGCAGTAGCACAGCAGACATTCCCGGAATCCGCCCAATCCCGTCCTGGCGACTCGTCGGTCGCGCCATCTACTCGCCCAAGGTCAGCGCTCGCACGATCTGACGGCTGCTTCACCCTCTCGCAGCACCAGAGGCTCGTCGTGCGCGCGCTTCCCTGCGGTCCGACTCGGCCAACACCATGGAAAGCAACGATTCGCCATCTTGGCCGCTGCACGGCGACGAGCACGACGCGAGCAGGTCCGGCAGGGCTGCGCACCGGCTCTCTGACACCTCGTCGTCGACGACCGCGGCCAGCTTCAGGCTGCGCTCGCCAGCCCGCTCGCCAGCCCGCTCCGCTCGCGCCGATTTCCATCCTCCTTCATTTTCCTCGTCGCCCGGCACCATCAACGCCAGTGGCGCCCGTCCACATCTGCGTTCCAGCAATCACCACCATCACCACCATCGCCATCACAACAGCCGTACCGAGATCCCTGGTGCCCCCTCGCCCCCCCGTGCACCGCCGCTGCATCCTCAACACCACGCCGCCAACAGCCTCCACGCCGCGTCTTCCACGACTCCGGCCTACATGGCCTCGTCATCGTCGACACCGGCTGGTGCTGGTGGTGCAGCTGGTGCGCCCGCCTCCTTGTCCTCCGCCGCGGCCAACAGTCACAGTCGCCTCCCAACATCGTCAAACACTTACTACGCGACCGCTGCGCAGTCTGAATCACTGCATCACGCCCGCGACAAGGCGCCGTCCGGCAGAGTCTACGACCCCACGACTGACACCACCAAGGAGCCCAGATTATCCGAATCCTGGCACAACGCGCCCCAAAACTCTACGCCAAAGGTGAGCAAAACGAGTCCACTTCTTTTGTCCCCCCCCCCTTCGCATCCCTCAATTGACTCGTGCACGGGACTCGTCTTATTCTCTGCAAATATAATTCTTGTACTCTCTTCTGCCTGTCGTTGCTTATCGCGCTTGAACCAACCCGCCTGCATGCCTTGCCTCGTCCTTTCTTGAGACACGCGTCTGCACCTTGCATTACCTCCATCATCGTAAGCGACCCGAGCGCCGCCGTCGTCATCATCATTCGAGTCCTCATCGTCGGTACTCTTCTTTCGGCCACATCCTTTGCACTGCGTCGTCACCACCCTAGAATGTGATTATGCCCTGGCAACAAAGTGATGGGTAGCGGATTGTTTTCTGCCTCCCAAGCCCAATTTCAACTAACTTGAAAATTCACTCTTGCAGACGCGCGATCCTTACGGCTACGATCGAAACTCGGCCGAGCAGCGTCCAACATCATCATACTATAGCGGGAACAACAACAACGGAACTTTCACATCTCCAAAATCCTCATTCACTAGACCCAGAAGTCCCATGCCCGTTGCGCGCCCGAACAATCCTCCCATAGAAGCTCGCAGCCCTCCTGTGAGCCGACTTGCTCAGCCGACCTCTCCGTCTCAAAGATACGTTCCGTCTGCCACGTCGGCTTCCCGCGTGAACGGTTCGACGCCTATGCCTGTGGCTATCAAGGCTGAGCCCCGGGGGGCCTCGCCCCCCAAGCCCATGAGCCAAGTCTCATCGAGTGTAAGCTGCATGTCCCTCTATACCATCCAGCAATTTTTTTCTTTTGGCAAGACCACTTGGATTCTTCGGCATAAATTCATTCCAACCTCTCCGCTTAAGAAGGACTTCTCCCGCTAATCACACGACTCATCAGACACCCAGTCGCTCGGCTGACCCTATGTCATTCTCCAACATTCTCTCCAGCGCCGAGCCAGCTCCGAAGCCCGTCGTCGAGCGGCAAGTTCCTAGCCCAATACCGAGAGCCGTGGAGCCAGAGCAGGATGCAGAAACAGAGGTCGAGTTAGATAAGGATGTTGAAACAGAGACAGAGCCAGCGTCAATCAAGAAAGCAGAGGCCGTCATCAAGAAGAAGCCTGCACGACGTCCTGCAAAGGGAAGGGCTTCTGATATCAGAGATGCCGAAGCCTCCCGGAGGGGCAAGCGGCGCTCTTCTGTCAAGCGAGAACCTTCACAACCTCGGTCAGCCTCCAAACGTCAAGCAAATGGACAGCCCAAGACCGGCAAGACATGGTCTAGCGAGATGGAGACCAAGATTCAGAAGTCAGAGGTTCAAATAGACAGTGACGTGACGAGCTTGGATCCCAAGGAGTTTGATGAAAAGGAATTCAAGCAGCAAGCTCATAAGCGGAGGCGAGTGATGTCCGATTTCGAGAATGACCAAGGTCGCCTCCGTCGCCAGGATTACACCCGCTCAGCAGGCAAGAAGTTGCTTCTCCATTCCCAACTCGGCAAACGGCGGTACGATGACGTCTTTTATGACCAGGCGCTTCATGAAGTTCGTGAGCAAGAGCTTTTCGCCGAGAAGGAACGCAAAAAAGATATGCAGCGCAAAAGGCGTCGTGAGAAATCCATGGCCGTCACCATCGAGCAGAAGGAAGCGGCTCTGGCTCGAGCCCTGGCCGCTGAAGACGAGTCTGAGCGCCAGAAACATCTGCGTGACGCTGAGCGTGCAAACAAAAAAGCACAGCAGACCAAGCTTATCCTTCAAAAGGGTATCAAGGGTCCGGCTCGTAATTTGGAACTCAACCTGGAGGGTGGTGTTATGTCGAGCTTCCTGGCATCTGACGCTGACACCCCGAAGAAGGCCAGAGGCAAGGGCCACCGCTTGAAGAAGACAAGGGAGCAGAAGAAGGCCGAAAAAGAATCTGCAGAAGCTGCCCAGGCGCTCCTCGATGCCGGGAAGGATCTCCCACCCAAGGAAGAGAGCAAAGTCCGAATCAAGATCAAGGGCCGTTCCAAGGACAAAGACAAAGACAAGGAGAAGGACAGCGAGAAAAGTACTGAAAACGTCGATTCCGCGAAAGACAAAAAAGACGAGGCGCCTGATCTGGAAAAAAGATTCAGCTCCAAGGGTTACAATCAAATTTATGAGCAGATCTGGCGCGACATGGCACGCAAAGATGTCAACAAGACCTTCAAATTGGCGGTAGAATCCTATGGCACCAAAGGGTCCAATTTGAAAAAGACTGCAATTCTGGCCTCCAAGGAGGCCAAACGGTGGCAGCTACGAACCAATAAAGGGACGAAAGATCTTCAAGCCCGTGCCAAGCGTGTCATGCGTGACATGATGGGCTTCTGGAAACGCAATGAACGTGAAGAGCGTGACTTGCGCAAGGCTGCCGAGAAGCAGGAGATCGAAAACGCCCGGCGCGAAGAAGCCGATCGCGAGGCTGCTCGTCAGAAGAGGAAACTCAATTTCTTGATCTCGCAGACCGAGCTGTATTCTCACTTCATTGGCAAGAAGATCAAGACGGACGAAGTGGAGAGGAGTACCGACAATCCAGAAATTCAGCAGCCGACAAGCGAGATCCCGCAAAACAAACTCGATATTGACGAACCATCGGGGCCAGTAGGGGATGGTGTGACAGACTTCGAAAACTTGGACTTTGATAACGAGGACGAATCGCAGCTCCGGGCCGCCGCCATGGCGAATGCCCAGAATGCAATCGCTGAGGCTCAAAAGAAGGCTCGTCAATTCAACAACGAGGCCGGCCTTGACATGGATGAAGAGGGCGAAATGAACTTTCAAAACCCCACTGGCCTCGGTGAAGTTCAAATTGAACAGCCGAAGCTCATCAACGCTCAGCTCAAAGAGTATCAGCTCAAGGGTCTCAACTGGCTGGTCAACTTGTATGAGCAGGGTATCAACGGGATCCTCGCGGATGAAATGGGTCTGGGCAAGACTGTCCAATCCATTTCCGTCATGGCCTACCTCGCTGAGAAGCATGACATCTGGGGTCCATTTTTGGTCGTTGCCCCTGCGTCCACCTTGCACAATTGGCAACAGGAAATCGCCAAGTTTGTTCCGGAATTCAAGATCCTCCCTTACTGGGGCAGCGCTCCCGACCGGAAGGTGTTGCGTAAATTTTGGGATCGAAAGCACTCCACTTACCGTAAAGATGCTGCCTTTCACGTCTGTGTTACGTCCTATCAATTGGTCGTCTCCGACGTGGCCTACTTCCAGAAGATGAGATGGCAATATATGATTCTGGACGAGGCACAAGCTATCAAGAGCTCTCAAAGCTCCCGATGGAAGTCTCTACTCGGCTTCCACTGCCGAAACAGACTTTTGCTGACGGGCACTCCCATTCAAAACAACATGCAGGAGCTTTGGGCGCTACTTCACTTCATCATGCCATCGTTGTTCGACTCGCACGACGAGTTCAGCGAGTGGTTCTCCAAGGATATCGAATCTCACGCACAGAGCAATACGAAGCTGAACGAAGATCAGCTGAGACGTCTGCACATGATTTTGAAGCCCTTCATGCTTCGGCGGGTCAAGAAGCATGTGCAGAAAGAGCTTGGTGACAAGATCGAGTTGGATGTTTTCTGCGACCTCACCTACAGACAACGAGCTTTCTACACGAATTTGCGGAATCAGATCAACATCATGGACCTTGTAGAGAAGGCCACACTGGGAGATGACCAGGATTCTGGTACGCTCATGAATCTCGTCATGCAGTTCCGGAAGGTTTGCAACCACCCAGACTTGTTCGAACGTGCTGAGGTGACGTCGCCCTTTTCTTTTGGGTATTTCGCCGAGACGGCGTCGTTTGTTCGCGAGGGCAGCACGGTTGCTGTTGGCTACTCGACTCGGAGCTTGATTAATTTTGATTTGCCCGCTTTGGTGTGGACGCAGGGCGGCCGCCTCCAGGGGATATCTAGCGATAACGCAACGTCCGGGTGGCGGAATAAGGCCCTTCATCATATGATGAATATCTGGACCCCCGAAAACATTCGCGAGAATTCCCAGGAGTCGCAGACGTTTTCGTGGCTTCGTTTTGCAGATGCCTCTGCAGGTGATGCTTACAAGGCAACACACGAGAGCCTTTTTGCACGTGCTGCCGCCGAATTGGAAAAGAAAGACCGATTGGGCCATATGTCCGTTGTTTATGACGAACAGGACGACAAAGGTTTCACACCAGTCCATGCTCTTTTCAAAATCGAAGCCCGAGCTGGCCGCTTACCTCTGGCCGAGATTACGAGCCAGGGCATCCTCAAACGGCTCATGAATGTGGCACGCGAGACTTACAATGACTCCGGTCTCATCAGACTCGAGATTGCAGGTCGGCCTCGCGCCTCCGCACCGCCGATCGAGGTCTTCTGCAATAGTATCAGCGCCGTGCGGGAGAAGCAGGAAGTAATGTTCAACACAGCTATCCGCAAGACACTCTACGGACCAAGTTCCGAGGAGGAAAGAGCCTTGGTCGAAGCGAAGGCGCCCTTGGAATCATATCCGCCACAGGGTCTGCTACCCCAGCCTGACAACGAAAAGAAGCGTTTCACCAATGTGATCGTGCCATCAATGAGGACCTTTGTCACCGATAGTGGCAAGCTCGCCAAGTTGGATGAGCTACTGTTCCGGCTCAAGAGCGAAGGTCATCGTGTGCTTTTGTATTTCCAGATGACACGCATGATAGACATGATGGAGGAGTACCTGACATATCGCAACTACAAGTATTGTCGTCTCGATGGTTCCACCAAGCTGGAAGACCGACGAGACACGGTGCACGATTTCCAAACACGGCCGGAAATTTTCATCTTTCTACTGTCCACGCGTGCCGGCGGACTGGGCATCAATCTCACCTCTGCCGATACCGTCATTTTCTACGACTCTGACTGGAATCCTACCATAGACTCGCAAGCCATGGATCGGGCCCACAGACTGGGTCAGACGAGGCAGGTCACCGTGTACAGACTCATCACCCGTGGCACGATTGAAGAGAGGATTCGTAAGAGAGCTCTGCAAAAGGAGGAAGTCCAGCGTGTCGTCATCCAAGGAGGCGGTGCCAGTGTGGACTTTTCTGGCCGTCGGGCTCCCGAGAACCGTAATCGGGATATTGCCATGTGGCTCGCTGACGATGAACAAGCCGAGATGATTGAACGGCGCGAAAAAGAGCTTCTTGAGTCAGGTGAATATGACAAGCAGAAGAAGAAGGGCGGAAAGCGTAAGAAGGCTGAGCCGTCTTCGGCCAGCTTGGATGACATGTATCATGAGGGTAAGCCCAATGCCGTCTCCTCACCACTCTTCGTGCGTCCGGTCTACTGACATGAACTTGCAGGCGAAGGTCATTTCGACGATGGCAGCAAAGCTGGAGCTTCGGGCACAGCCACACCTGCGGAGACCGAGGCCAAAGGCAAAAAGGGTGCTAGAGGCAAAAGTGTGGGCAAAAGAGCGAAAACGGCCAAACAGCGGCTTGCCATTGCTGACGGCATGGTCGATGCCTGAGAGCGTCGAGTTTGATCCCCGTCAACCCCTACTCACGGGACGTGAGTAGAGGGCAAAGGAGAACCCTGAGGACCGTGAGAGAAACGGAAGAGACTATAGTGTGTCACCACAAAAATTTCTTTCTTGTATTGTCTGAGTTGGCGGACTCAACGCTATCAGGCCCGGGAAGGGGGGTCCGCTTGTGTACCAACAGCAGCGATGGTCATTTTCGCTGCAGTGAAAAGGGCTGAGCTGACCGTCGTGTATTTCCTTCATTGTTACAACTACTCAAGACGAAATGTGGCTTGTGACTGCTGGCAACAAGTTCCAGCAGTGGGAGAAAAAAAGAGAAAAGCTTCAAAACAAAGCTGGAAGGCGATTAATATCGACCAGCTGGAGTGGCAGCGATTCGGGCTCTACCAAAAACGAGCGAGTGAAGGAGCGAGACGCTTGCAAGATGGTTGCCATCACTGGCGAACGGGCTGTAAACTGTATTAAGCAACATGGACTCGATGTGGTTTGCTCCAAATAAAAGCTGCATATTTTCTTAGAACGTGCTGAAAGCGAAGAAGAGATCGAAGGTGGTTCAAGCATTCCATTCTTATAATGACGTATTTTATCTCAATGACATGTTCTGAGCCATAGTCCATGATGAACAACCGCACGGCACGCCAAATCAAGCGTGCACATTCATGAGGGAGGGACTACAGCGTCCGTCATAGAGCACTGGGCTCGACGCTCGAACGCTAGAAGTAGAGCCTGCCCAGCCTCGACTTGCGGCACTGGTCTGGGGTGTCGGTGTAGATAAAGTATGCATGGAGCCCGAAGGCGACGGGCGTCACATCAAAAGTTGTCCCCTATCATCGAGTAGAGTTGGGGCGCAGCGTAGGGTGGCATCAAAACTGTCTCTTTGTTCTGTGATCGTCTTGTCTCATGAATACATGATTGAGATGTTCGCCACGGTACGTGCGATAGCTTTCGGTTCTGGTGTTGATTACATCGTCTTGCGTTGCACGCTGTGCGCTTCTCGGTGCCTCATCATTAAGGGGAATGACAATCGTTGTCTCAGCCGACCTGGCCAATGTCTACTGGAAGCCTTCTGGGCGGGCTTGGTGTTGCTCACGTGCTTGACTTGGCGGTTCATCGGGCCTTGATTCAGGAGGGAAGGTATGACCAACGTTCTGGGATGCCGAGCGCGTGTTGCATCGTGAGCATGGTGCTTGCATCTCGAGCCTGTGCTGTTCACGTATCGATGCACAATGAGTTCTGGCTGAACTCAAAAAGTCGGGCAGTCGCAGATGCAGATGAGCAAGTATCATGACTCCACGACGATCCATTTCCCAGGCAGACGCGACGATGAGTTTTGTTTTGGCAGACAGGACACCAAGGGTTCGGTCATGACATGTAGAGTAATGCCCAAACATGGCAGGGCGGTGGACGGAATGCAGGGCTCCTTGACATAACACTGTTGGCCTCAACACTAACAGTGTTGTGGGCGTGATAATTTCGCGTATCCTCTTCTTTTCGTGCCAAGACGATACGCCTCTTCTTCGAACATGACCTGACCAACTACGTCTCATCGAGGTCAGAGAACTCACACGGGCCAGTGCCTGGGATGAAAAGCACACGTCTGAACTTGACGTGGTTCAGGACAAGACTGAGAGCTTCACCGCCGTCTTGCCCTTTGGTTGGATGGTTAGGGGGATGGAGAAACCGGTCCTTAAGCCTCTCTGGCATGCTCACTCGTTGGAATCAGTTCTACCTCCGCCTCAAGTAAGGTTCCAGCAGGTGCTCACTGTCTTTCCGGGTTTGCTGCCAACAGCGATTGGCTCGGCTCCTGCAGAGATGAATGCCGTTACCCCATATATACACTGAAAGTGCCCGGTCCGCCCATCTATATTGTGAACTCTCTACCTGTGATGCAGCGCATTGATCGACATGATTCAACTGTCGCCTTTTCTCCCATCCAGATGAGACTCAGTGATAAGGTCATCTGCGTCAGTAGAGCTTGTATGGCAGTTGTTGCTGGCGAGGGAGTTTCTAGGGAAGACAGCTTCATTCGTTAGTTTCAGAGGCGCAACGCGGTGGGTATCACACCTGGGACTGGTCTAGATTCTCTCAATCGAGCCGTTGTCAACGTTTTCGCCGCCTCATGTGACGTCTTGGCGGCTCAGGGATCAGGCTCCATCAAGTTGTTCGAATGGCTCCGTCATGAGATCCTCATGGCCACGACTGAGGCGAGCTACGGTCCCGGCAATCCGTTTCGTGATCCAGCCAGTCAGCAGCCCCTTTGGCCCCCATTTCTGTGATCTACATCAGATACTGTGTACTTTCAGTTACCGTCAAAAGCCTCTGTGAGCTCTCAGTCAGGGCCCCCCATACAGCCGTTGGTCTGCTGATGTTTCTTCATTCCTTTTTTTGTTTTACGTATTCAGAGCTCGATCATTGCCCCATTGAGGGATAATTTGAGCGGCTCGAACATGACAATACGGGGTACAGTGAGCGGCCTGTCGTTCAATGGCTGACTTCTATCGCTGTCTGTTGGAAATTCATCAACGAGCGTTGCGCAAGCCATGTTCCTCTTCTGTGACAGATGTTGCCATGTGCTGAACAAGATACGTAGCCATCACGTCATTGTCCAATTCAACACGCACCGGGGGCAGCGGTGGCGGAATCCCGGGTGGCTCATGGCATTCAGATGCGTGTGCTTCACTGTGGCTATCGCTTATCAGAACAACTGGCAATCCTGCGATGCGTGTCACCCGAAGAGGCGGCGCCACCTTTCCATACTGCGCAATAAATAATCCATGTTTTCGTTGCCAAGAAAGGCGTCTCAGCTGCAGTCATCTCCAATAGGCGATGCCAATATCTGTCATCCGAGCAGCGCACAATCCTGCGAGGCGTGACGCTCAAAGTGGCGACGCCACCTTTCCGTGCCATGCAACCCGACAATCTATCTTTTCATCGCCAAGAACGGCGTCCAAGCTGCAGTCATATTCAACGAGCGATGAGAAGAGCCAAATGATCCGCCACACTACGCGAGTTTATCTTGTCAACGTTTGGGGGTAGTTCGGGGAAGATTTATCTGACTGCGGATCCAAGGTCGCCGTAAATGAGGCCCGAGACCAGACGCGATAACGCGGGTCCTAGCATCAATTTGAGAGGATGGCCGGGGTGGCTTACGTTGCCGTAGTTCACATCACACAGCCCAGGCCAATAAACTGTTCTGGAATGCAATAGTTTAGCTAGCGCTGCGACTATCCGTGGAGTTGAACCTTGTCGCGACAAGGTGACAAACGATGAACTATCGTCAAAAAGGCTAGTCGGGTGCACCTCTTTGAGACAGGAATATCCGACATCTGTCATTGCGACTCCAACCATGTCCATGCCATGTCTGAGATGACTTCAGACTTTAGTATATCTCAAGCAGGAACATACTGCCATTTAACGACTCCGGAGACTATGTTTGTACGAGGCAAAACAAATCCTATCACAAACCTCGCGCGTGTCAAGACAAGACGATGCTGAGGCTGAACGCTTCGGAACTCGTGCCCATCATCATTGGAGGCATAATTAGCCGAAAGATGGTTGCATTCGACGCAGATACTCCGTACAAAGATAGGAGATACAGCATGCAGCCAAGTCTTTTGCTGACTTCCGGGATTTGACGAGGTGCCCGCGTCACGAAAACTACGCTCCGGGATTCCAGCTCACTAGACGGCCACACACCATCACATCCGCGTCATGAGTCAAGATAAGGAGGCTCTGAAATCGGCGGTCTCGTTTGACTGGGGAATGAATGTATAAGTATCCCTTTGGAAAAGATACGTCGGATGAATTTCACAGCCGAGTTGCAAATCGGCTTTGCTACCCCCAAACTCTCCCGTCTATTCCATCGCCTTACACTTACACTGTCCCTCTGTGCGATATTGAAGATGGGCACGTTTCCTTTTCTGTATCAAACAATGACGATGGCCTCAAATGAGGTGGCACCGAAGTCCACTCTCAATCTCGTCATTGTTGCCAGTCTTTGGTGTATCTTCCTTCTCGCTACTAATTATGCTTTTGCTCTTTCACGTCACAATCGTCGCCAGAAGCAAAGTGGCAATGAAGGCAATAGCCTGCCACCGCCTGAGTATCCTTTCTTCTTGCCATTTGCAGAGCCGCTGTTTCGGCTTTGGTGGGATCACAAAGGCTTCGTGCAACGCATTTCGTACGTTTGATGTGAAAGTTGCTTTGCCGTCACTGAAAAGAGCTCACATAAAGATATCACAGTTATCAGACAGGACAACTGACATCAAACAAAATCTCCATCTGGAATCGTACCTTCTATACGATTCAGGATCGAGAGTCAGTACAGAAAGTGTTTCGGGAACCCCTCCTTTCCAGCGCTATTGATATGTATGGATTCGTCAACGCCAACATTCTTGGATTACCCAAGAAGGCTTTACAAGTCTACGAAACAGATACATCTGGTCCATTTCCTAATCCGCATCCGAAAAGCAGTGTGCCACCAACAAGGCGCATCGACTTCGTAACACATTCAAGTCTCTTCAAAGGCCTCACCGGCTCAGCCTTGCACCCGACTACTCGTAGATTCGTCACAGATGCTTCACGCAGATTGGGACAACTGAACATTGGAGAAGAGTGGACAGAGTTTCCTGATCTAACTGTATTCTGGGGGACCATTGTCGGAGCCTCCGCGCTACAGTCCATTATCGGACCGGCAATGATGAACCTCCATCCGACCTTCGTCGAAGACATGTTTCAATTTGATGCCTTCTTCCCGGACTTCGGCCCAGGGCTTCCTCGCTTCATGTTGCCACAAGCCCACAACCTAAGGGATAAGCTGGTCAATCAGTTCAAAACCTGGTATCGGTACGCCAGAGCGAATTTTGATGAGTCAATGACGTTTAGCGATGGCGATGGCGATCCGATCTGGGGATCTAATCTGATGCGACAGCGTCAGAGAACTCTTCTTGAAGTCGAACATCATGATGACGAAGCGCTTGCAAGGCTCGATCTTGGCTTGTCTTGGTCGTGAGTTGATATCTTTCTTTATTCTTCTTTCTCTACCCTCGCCCCCCCTTTTGCCGATCCACGTAGCTTTGACGACGTCGTGTAGCTCACATCAACCAGCATCATCGGAAATCTCGTACCGTCTTCCATGTTCTCAATGTTTCACATCTTCAAAGATGAAGCTCTGTTGACTCGCGTGCGTCGTGAGCTGGAGAAATACCTGGGCAAGTCGTCCATTGAAGATGCCGATCCCATTGCTCTGTCCAAGGCTGTTCCTCTGCTATCCTCCGTGTACGCAGAAACTCTACGCCTCTACGTCAAGACATATGCTATTTACAGCTCGCCACACGAGGACATTCACCTTGGGAAATGGATCTTGCCAAAAGGAGGGCTGGCCGTCATGAATTCGGACCCATCTCACATGGACGCGACATTTTGGAACACCCAGGGAGGGAAGCATCCAGTGACGTCCTTTTGGGCCGAGAGATTTCTGGTCGACCCGGAAGATCCTTCAACTGGACCTGTCAGCCAGGCCTGCCGCAAGTCTTCCAAGTCCCGGAGGAGCGGCGAGCCTTTCTTCTCAATGGAAGGCTGTGAGGGAGCCTGGATCCCCTTTGGAGGTACATCTAGACCGCAACAATTGTTGAATATGGCCGTGATACTGACAGGAAAATCATTAGGGGGACATTCGATGTGTCCAGGTCGATTCTTTGCCAAGAATGTCATGATATTCATGCTTGCTCTCACGACTCTTCGATATGACGTGGACTTGTCCGATGCAGAGGTGGAATTCACCAAGAGAAGGTATGGAGTTGGGGTCGAGGAAATCAAGAACCCTCTTCCATTTCGTGTCAGGAAAAGGGAGGTCGAGAAACTTTGACGGACGCGGAAGTTTGGCAGGCTCAGGATGCGGGAACAGTCATCTTCTGCATGTGGTTGTGGGTGTATCCATCATTCGCGTTGAATGTAAGCCGTATGGAAGAATAAGTTCAATGGGTCCAGAACGATTTTCTAAGTAGCTGACATGAAACTGCAAATTTATGTCTAGAGGTGCCGTGGAGATCGTTTCCGCTCGCACGCCAACATATGCTCAGACGAGTGGAACGACAATCTACGCTTGGCGTAGGTCCATCTCTATCATCGCTTTTGATCCTCCACTCTCCCTTTTCCCACCCTTCCAGAAGGTCGCGAAGACTTGCAGGGCTGTCATCTCGAATCGTGAAAATCGATAATTGCCGTAGTCGGATGACGATGAAGGTTGTGAAGTTATGATCTCGGGTAAGGGCAGCTCCAACGCACGCGGAGGGGGCGAATTCGTGGGTGAGAAAGTCTGCGAAATCATGATCATGGCTGGGGAGAACCTGGTTCTCGCCGCGTACGAGGAAGGCTCGCTCAGGACTAGAGAAGTCTTCATCATCATAGTAGACCGAATGAAGACTCAAGTTCGGATGAGACAGTCCTCCTAGGGTCCCTTCTTTTCATCCTTTTTCCAAAAAACAAAAGCAAAAAAATACCCCCAGAAAAAACCAGAAAAAGACCCAGGCCAATCAATATGCACTCCAGCCCTAGGGGTGGGCTCGATCTCTCTCAAGCTCCCCAGCCTGACCCCACATGTGGTTAGCCACACGTAAGCTTAAAGTAATACTTATTCTTGTCCTTGTCCTTATTCACAGGCAAAGAAGTAATTTATACACTTACCCGCTTTACCTTAAAAACATTTCTTTCCTCCACAGGGAGTCGTCGTAACAAGGGGTACGTTTTGTGTTCCCGAAACCAGGACTTGCGCATACTAGGCTAAAGAGTTCGCGACTACGTAAGGTCACTGCCAGGTAAGAAGGCGAAATCATGATCGGCAGTAGACAGGGGCTGATATCGTAGCTTCTAGGGGCTGGCTCCCGCTAGGTGCTTTTCTTCAGGTGCCTTGAGTACTAAGTACCTTACCTTTAGGTACTATGCTTTAGGAACTTTAGCATCTAGGTAAGTAGGTACTCCACTGACAGTACATTGTAGGTTCGTGACCGTCACCTGGTAAATTGGGGCCGGCATAGGCGACGCTTACCGGCTGCCCGTGACGGATTGTTAGGGGCAGTCCGCGGGGACGGCCAGGTCACCTCGAGCCGCAGGTCAGCTTGAGATGAGCAGGTTTCTAATGCCAAAGCTCCTATCAGGCATGGCTGAAGCTGGTAGCTGACTGGCCAAGTTGTTTCCCCTTGATTCCTTGGGGAAAACCCCCCTAAAATGCCGTGAGTGCTGTCGATGTGGCTGACGCTTGCGCTGAAAGCTCAAATTTTCCGCGTTCTCATCGACCAAGTTGACGATTCTTCTTGATCAATCACCAGTGTTCTCGCCAGATGGCCGGCTGGGCTTCTATGCAGGCATGTTTGTGCGAATTCGGAACATAGAGGGGGACTTCTCGTGTTGGTCCATCGAAACGAGATCACGCTACCCCATTGTATTTTCACCCAACGGCCAGTACTTCGCATTTGTCTCTGAGCACATGATTCATGTCTTTTCCATTTTCAATCAGGGGAGAATCTTACGGGATGCATACGATTACGCGCCGCCTCGAGTTACATTTTTGTGTAATAGTCAATCATTATCTTCAGGACATTTTCTGGGAAAAAACGCTCAGGCCAGCCATCGCAGATCATTACAAGTGGTCGAGCCGTTCGATTTTCGGCGGCTGCTAGGAACAGTCTGGGCAAACTCGCCAGACGGAAGATGCGTCGCAATATCTGACCACGAAGACTTCCACGAAATTATCGACACGGTTCAGAAGTCCAGCGTAATGTTGTCAAAACATATTGATCTTGACGCTACCTTGCTTGCCATTCCTCCTGACGGTAAATTACTTGCTTCTGTCAGCCAATTCGGAACGGTGCGTTTGTGGGATGCAGCATCGCGCAATAATGCAAGCACGCTCGCTTCAACTTTTTCAGTGTCAACGCAAGATGAACTACGATCTTTGGCTGCCATCGGAGGCATTGGATCTATCAGAAATTCTACTGACGAATCTTTGATTGCGTTCATGGGTGGCCATGGCATGGATATCTCTGACGTGGAAAGCTTCACACGTCGACACACCTTAAACTGCCATGTTACGCCGAGCATTGACTATCATTATATTCTTTCCGCAGTGTTCTCAAATGACAACAGTTGGCTTGTATCGCTTTCTTTCAACAGCGTTCTGCGCGAGGTCCTGTGTGTCCAGTGGGATCTTAAGCTCGGAAGAAGCCATTCCATCCGCATATTACATGTCGAGGGCCAGATTTTTGACGGAAGCCCTCTACTTAGTTTCTCACCCAATAGCCGCGGGATCTCCTACAGCGAAAAAGTCGTAACGGCCATACCTGTCATCTGGAATGCCGAAACAGGCCAGCGGGCCAAAATTCTTCCCATCTATCAGACATCTGCTCGAAACAACATCGCTTACCACGATCGTCGCCGTACAACCGCGACCATCGGCTTTGACAGAAAGATCAGCCTTTGCCATCGGGAAGCAAATTTGATATTTTCCGAAGCTTTGGAACCAATATGTTTGCGGCTGCATTGTCACCTGATGGCGCTTGGCTTGTTACTGCGTCTTCTTCAGAGGGTCTGCAACTCTGGGACGTGCAGATCGCTGCTTACGTGCGGATTTACTCAACTTATATCATAAAGTCACAGACACAGTCTGATAACTTTATGATGACTTTTTCTGACGATGACCTTATGATAGGCGTGCTGAATCATGATCGAATAAATGTTTGGGATCGAGAACGTGGAACTATTGACGGATCGTGGTCATGCTTTGGATACCCCAGACTTATGGTTTTCTCCCCGCGTCAGGATATAATCATTTCAGCTGGAGGAGAACCCGGCTTTCTCAAGCTGCGGAACTTGAGAACAAGCGAGATCGAGTGCCACTTTCACGACATTGACGACCTTGTTTCTGTAGCTAGCTCACAGAATCACCTGGTTGCGTTAGTGGGCCGCCTCCAACTGCAACTCTGGAATATCGAAGCTCGTAAAGCAGGGTCGACCGTCCAGAGTGATGATGCGTTTCATTCGGTATCGTTCTCAGAGAAAGGTCGCTGGCTTGTATCTGTAGGCTCGCATGTTCTTCAAGTATGGGATGTTACTTCGGGCGTACGCATACATCGTTCAACATCAGATGAAATGCATTTCAACTGGATTGGAATCACGCCCGATGACAGTTGGTTCGCAACAGTCAATGGGCAGTGGATCCAGCTTCGACAACTGGAAAATACAATGGCAGAATCGAGTCATCTCGAAAGAAGTCATAGGGCTCGACTTCTTGTTGATTGGAGATGGATCGGATATTACACGACAGAAATTGATGAGGCAGGACGCGTGGGGAAGAAGAGAAATGAGGTTTGCTGGATACCTCCCGAATACCGCGCCGTACAGTCGGCGGTTGTTGGCAACAAGATTGTGATGGTCAATGACTGGGGGCGGATCGTGGTCCTGACAGTGAAGTCTGGCTAAGATAACGAGAGATAGTGGACGGCGTCATTGATGATTCTCTAGTACTATGCTGAATGTAACGCTTCTGCTTATTGGGCCTTCCGATACGAATCTCTTGACGCAGAGATTGCTGCACCAAATATGCTCTTTGCATAATATTACAAAGGCTCCTTATGGATGCCCTCTAAGAAATGCAGCCTCAAAGACAGACATTCGGCACAAGTGACTCGATCTTCAAGGTTTGTTGAATTTATCTAGCTGCTGGGGTTTGCAATATGTGTTCTTTGTAGGAAATCTATAAGAATTAAGTATACTCTTATAAAAAATGTACATTGAGTTAGGATTATTTGATACACTTTAATAGATATTAGACTATATAGATGCCCTTCTATTACTCGGAATAATTATCACTGAGTTACCCAATAGGCCGTGATTTTTTTTCGTCCTATTCACCTCATGTGCCCCCGTCGGGTGCAACGAGCCGATTACAGACTATATTTTGTTGAAGTCAAAGCTCGCCCAGACAATGAATCAGGAAGTAGGCGGTCGAAATGGCTTAAAGGATGGGGGCATGATAGATTTATTGTATTCGACTCAACATGCTGCAAACAACCTGGCAATATGGACAGACGGGATTGTCTCCCTCAATCACTGACTTGGCTTGCCTGTGTGAAGAGTAACCCCCGTGGCCGCGAATGACTTAGACTGATTCTTAGACATTAGACACGGAAGTAGGTGGGGTGGTATGAAGCTTTCCCAGGACTCATAAGCACGATAGTTGAGTGGCATGAGTAGGAATAGAGATAGGTCCGAGGTGACAAGTGCAATGTTGTACTTGTAACGATCGAAACGCTCCCCAGAACTCCCCAAGGATGCAGCGTGCAACAGACATGTAGAGGGGATCTGCGTCGTCTCTCTGCTCCACACACATTCAAGCCAGCCTGCGTTTGGCTTGGGGTTGTGAGCTGCTGAGTACTGATCGAAGTGGCTTGAATTCGGAAACCAGCTACGTCATGGTGCCACGACCAGCCAAAGAGGGTCAAAATGTCTGGTCCCCCAGGGAAAATGCTGCACTCCCGTGACGTCAAACCTAACAACGAATGATCCTGGCATAGGCTGAAAAATGTTCCATTGAGCTTGAGCCATCTCGTTCAGTCCACGTCGTCGCCCCTGATGCGACGCCGCCCGATCATCTGAGAAATAAACTCAGCTCAGCTGTCGCGGCAGGATAAGGTATCGAATGTGAGGAAAAGCCTGATAGCAACCTAAAATTGGTAATTGTAACCCCAGCCAGAGCAAAGTCGGTTCTATCGTGAATGCTGGCCCGGATGTCGGAAAAAAGAAGATGGTAGCTGGATCTGGCTGGGCGCCTGAGCCGTGAGGCCGGGACAGTCGAGAGTCCGATGGTCCGATGGGATGTGGTAGATATCGTGGTTTTGCAGGCCACAACGTCACTTTGACACCGTCTTTTTTCAACAATGTAGATGCTATCGTGAAGGGGCGCTCTAGTTATGTCTTAACGCACTAATTCAAGAGTTCTATTATCTGGCTACACAGACACCCTTGGCAGAAGATATTCAAACAATTGACTTTCTCTCTGCCTCTGTCTTGGGAAATATTTATTCAGTCTACATGGTTTATGCGCAAACTAGATTTTGCAACCTGGGAATCGGTCTTCCGGACCGCTTTAAGTCGATAAATAATCCATATTATTTACGTGGCATCTCACGATCACCTGGCTTGGGGTTCGTTTTCGATTGCATCATTTACAAGTCCGACCTGTCCTTCTGTTGCACAAGACAGACAAGTCAAGATTCCTTTTGAACAGGCTGCTATTCGGCGCCGAATGCCGTGTGCGCGCAGAATCAAGGGGGGGGCTCGTTGCGTTGTCACCAGCACAAACTGGCTAGGTAGTTTAGATACACACACAAAAAAGCCACCATACACCAGGTCGATCAGGGACCATCACCACCAGCAAGAGAGCAATCCGGTTTACATATCTTGGCCATTGACGACAAGAACGGGATCTTTGTCATTTCAGTCAGAGACGCGCTACGCTAAACTATTCAGTCAGGTAAAGCAAATCAACCCCGGAGCCATGACTCGAGCACGGGCCATCATCAGCCATCCTCCCTTGACGAGGTATAGGCCGAGTTACCCCGTGCGCCGCGAGTCAGATGGAACGGCGGCGGCGATGAATGGCGGGATTACGCTGGCATGCGAATGATGTCGTTGTCAATTGCGACCCAAAAGAAGTAACGCTCTTCGACATCTTGTCCGACGCAAACCTGACTAGATACACCACACTATCGGGCTTTGCATCGGGAAGCTCTTTTCGGCCCGAATCATACGGCGCGATTACCCGTCCGAATCTCGGGAACAGGATCATCGCGGGCCGAGACTGAAGCGGATCGCAGGGAATATCGACGAGAAATGTGCTACAGCCCATGCGTTGCAAATCTACCACAATCTTGTGACCAAAGCAAACTAGCTTCTATGTGCAATGGTGATCTTTTTGAGCGAGAGACTTGGCACAATCACAGTTCCATTGAAGTTCAAATATAACAGTTTTCGTCAAAAGTGCGAGTCTGGCGCGTTTGCCGTGTACGTACCCCGCATGGCATTCATTAGTCATGGAATGAAACCATTGTCTTGGTACGACGGAGGAAAAGACTTGGTGCAGTTGAATGGAATGACATTCCTAGCAGCGTCTATCAGCTTCCCAGGCGTCTCTGGAATAAAGATGCTGCTGTCTAATGGCGCAGAATGTCCTGTGAGCAAATCATGCTGCGTATTTGCACAGTTTGTCCAGCAACGTCCCGGAACCAAAAAAAACCGCATCATGGCCGCTGACGCTTCCCGGATCCGCTACTCTGCTCCTCGAGCTGCCGCCACCTAAAGCCAAAGCACCTTAGCTTGCCGCCACCCCAAAACACCTCCCGCACCCACACTAACTACTTCTCGGGGTAGTAAAGTGTAAATTCCCCCCAAACGCCCTCACGATGCAAGATGCCGACGACCAGCACTCTCGCAAAGGCAGCATCCGGGCCCGTCGCAAGGTCATGGACGACAGCAGGCCCGTCTCGCGCGAGGCCGAAGCGCCCCCGCGACCGTCCACGCCCGCCAGAGAAGACTCGCTGTCGACCGTGACGAGGACGCCGTCCATGTTCGTGCGCATCCGCAGCGACACGTACCAGGAGATAGGACACCTTCTGCAAGATGTCTCGTCGAGTCCGACAAAAGCCTTGTTTGCCTTTGTGCCGGTCGCGGTTGTCGCCGGCGCGCTGCACCTATCGGATACGTTGGTTTTCGGGCTCAACTTCGTGGCGCTGGTGCCGTTGGGCGGGTTTATACTCTACAGCGTGCTGTTCTTTACGAGAGACTCTGCTCTTGTAGGCGGGCTGCTGAGGGCGGTGTTTGGGAATGTGACGGAGCTGTTTGTGCGTGAGGAGAATCATGTTCCAGTTGACTTCTTGGAAGGGAGAGATTCTACGTTCATTACTCATTATTGGCTGACCGACGTCATTGACAGCTTGGTGTATTCGCCCTCCTTCACGGCAAGACTCAGCTTGCGCAGGGCTTGATGATCGGGAGCATATTGACCTATTGTCTATTTGTAGGATCACCGTCCCATTCAAGATTAAAGAATCGACGACAGTGTCGACTGACAAGCATTCGTGTTTCGCAGGTTCTAGGGGGCAGCTTTCTATTTGCGAGCTACGGCAAAAAGAAGGAGCCCTTTAGCAAAAGTCGAACGTCCATCATGACATCGCTCGTTCTGAGCGGATCTATATGTCTCGCGATTCCGACCGTGATCAATCTGGCGGTTGAAGAGAAGAAGTTTCGCCAGCAAAACATGGAGAACAAGAACAGAGGCGATGAGGTGAACAGCGACACCCTCTTCCTCTCGCGGGCCACCTCCATAGTTCAGATACTCCTCTTCCTGGCCTATCTGACCTTTCGCTTTCAAACCCATCAAACAATCTTTCCTCAAAACCCAAATGCGCCTCATCTTCAACAGCCCAGTGGTGCTCGATTCAACGAACGTCCCGACCGCGGCCGGGGACAGCAAGCCGCCTTGACATTATTGGCAGTTTGTTGTTCCGCGGCTTGTGCACATTTCCTTGTGCAGACTCTGCCAGGGGCGGCAGAGACGTTGGGCATCTCTGAGTCTTTTGCGGCCTTAGTAGTGCTGCCACAAGCGGGCAGTCTTCTAAAGGCTGTGACCATCATTCGGCATACGCGCTCTGCTGTCGCGGGCACCTTGCCTGAGCGGATGAGTCGGTTGGACTTCGCCATTCGCTCCATCATGACCAATGTCTTTGACACTGAGTTGTTCATTTTGCCCATGCTTGTCATGCTTGGATGGGCCGTAGGCGTTCCCATGAAGCTCAGTTTTGGGCTCTTCGAAGCAGTCGTCTTTTTGATGGCCATTATGACGATGACTTATCTGGTGCAACATGGCAAGACGACATATTTTGAGGGAATCATGCTCATGGGCACGTGAGTACAATTCCAGCTAGATACTGTCGAGACCCCGCATTGTAACCCAGCTAACCTGATCGTCGGCCTCGTAAAGCTACCTGTCCATGGCGATAGCATTATATGTTCGCCCCGAAGTCACGAAGTCGACCCTTGCGACGACCCTTGCGACTTTGGGCATCGGCATGCGCTAGACGAAGCGCTTTTAGTTCGACGGGGAGGAGTATGATGACTATGTGAAGTAGGCTGCCATGATGACAATGTAACTGCATAACTAGTCAGAAGGGCCGGACGGCTGGGCCAAAACATCTTGGAGGGGATTTTTGTGGAAGCATATGGTGACACGTACACCGAAATGAGCAAAACGCCATGGAGAAAGGTGTAAAGCTTGTCCTGAAGCACTTGATTCACCATCACGACGGCCAACAGTAAAATGTATGTCTGCGATGGCTCGAAGTAAAGGCCCATGTGGTGCTGCGAAATCCAACCGATGACGACGAGGATCGGCAGAACAAACAACGCAATCTGCAGAATGCTACCGATGATAACTCCGACGGCAAAGTCAATTTTTCGCTTCCGCGACGCGGCTATGACTTGTGACATTTCACATGCATTGCTGGCCAAGGGAATGATGATTATGGCAATGAACGTTTTCGAGATGTGCAATGACCGTGACATGCCGTCCATGCTTTCCATGAAATTCTTGGCGCATTTCGCAATAACGAGGCCCCCTAAAAGCAGGACGGCTGCAGATCGGGCAACATTGGCCATGGAGGGCCGACTGTCGTGCGGTGCGTCTCCCGCATGCGCCTCTGCCTCGGTGGCATCGCCATCGTTCGAGGCCGTCACGGGCTCGTCACTTGAAGTCTCCTGGCCGTGATCATCGTCTTCGCTGATGAAAATTGACGCATGAGTTTTGAGTTGAAAATAAAGATAGGCAGCGTAAACAACTAATAAGACGATAGAAGTGGCTCGACTGAAACTCAGCACCATTTGTTCGACAACGGCCCTGTTATGTTTACTGGATGCGAATGTCGAGTACAGCGCGGCAGGGAGAACGAGTGCCACAGTCGTGATTATCATCAAAGTAGAAAGAGTGTCGGCGATGGCAGAGTTGATTTGAAGTACGCCCGTGCCGCGCGCGGCGACAATGAAACAGCCTCCTTGAACCTGTCATTGTCATGCGTGTGAGCGAGCGCAGGGCCATCACGCTTGCGGACATTGGAAGACGTACCAGAAGAATGTCGGACAGGATACTGCCAACCATGATGGACTGCGCAATCCGAGGCTCATCACGTATGACAGCAAGCACACCAAGCTGCCAATGTCTGGTCAGAGGCGCTAATCATTTTGCCCATCGCTTTTCCCCTGAGTGGTCCCAGCATTCCTTGCGGGATCGAGGAGGGGTAGTAGATGAGGGGTGATGGTTTTGCCCGCACTCGTACTCACGATAAGCTCGACAGTGTTGCCGAAAGTCGCATTCACAAGGCCTCCAATCAGGCTGCCCCATCGATTCCCAATCAAGTCGGAAGCTGCCGACAGATGAACAGAGAGCGGTATGATAGCCACAAGGTTCAATAAACAAACAAGAGTGTCCGGCCACTGCTGCGCGAATGCCACGAAGCCAAGCGGCACACAGACGAGCAGAAGATTCACATTGAGGAACGCCTGTATTCCCCAAATCCGGCCAGCGTGACGAACGTCGTTTTGCGACTCCATGACATGCGGCGGGCCAGCTTGGTGGAGAGCCTTGGAATGAAGCAAGGAGGCAGAGTTTGTTGATTTTTGCCGCTATCACTCCATGTTTTTATTAAATGACGTTCAGCGGTTGGCTAACGGCCCGGGCTAGAAGATGGGGCCCTGTCAGATGAACCAGCTCCGCTTGAGCAGTGAACACGCCAGAACTGGCGTGCATTTGGCGTTCCCCGCCAGCGTAAAGGCCTCAATGAGACTAACCAGGGGAATCCGAATAACAGATCATCGCCTTATTGGTCATTTCTTTCTTTTCTGAAAGTCTGTTGTTTGGCTAGGAGAACGTTGCTTCTAGTACCAGTTCCTGCTGCCCTCTGCATTCCCCGGGCTAAAAGCCGGTGAGGCATTATTTAGCTGGCTATCATTTGCTTACCCTTGCCAAATGGGAGTCATCCACGGGTGTTCGTCAGACGAGCCGCCTGCAGGCCAGGCTGGTGCGCGAAGCTCAGCAGATACTCGAGCCCGTCGTGCGACATGTCATCTCATCAAATCTTGAAGCAGATGCTGCCAGCACCTGCGCGGGATATTGTCAATTTCCTCGTCCAGCCACTCCTGCATGAAGTCCCGCTCTATCCCATCTATAAAGAGCGGGGCGCATCGCGAAACGTCTCGTCACCAAGCGCAGATTGCAGCTTGTCCACTCATCGGCTTTCGAACCTGCACAACACGCATCGTTGCCAGACAGCCGGAACCAGAGCAAGCCTACTCCGTAGACTGTCGCCTAATTGGGCAATATCAGCTTTCAGAACTCTGCCATGGCTACTACGCGGCGACACAGCTCATCAACCGTGCAGCCAGGTTCCTGACCATTTTCCACTAGGGGCATGCGGGATGCAACGTCGAGCCGTAGTCGTTGTCGCGGTGCGGGAAGAAAACAGAATCTCGATCACGGCAGGATCATCTGAAATCATGAGAGCATTCACACATGGTCTGGGCCCGGCCCACGCCCAGGGTCTCAGGCTTTTGCAGAGGACTTTTGGAGGCTCTTGATTGGTTGCATTAAGAAATTTGACCTGAACAGCATTGCCACGGCTCAAAACGGACCTGCCGATCTTGGTGGGCAGAGAAGGAACTGAGGCAGACCAACCACCTCCGCAAACGCTCTAGTTTCGGCGTTGGCACTATGACTTTTGTGATGCGCCCAACGATGTCTTATCAACCAAGTATTGGAAAATTCTGTGCTTCTTTCCGAAGCTTTACTGCCAATCCAACATCAACAAGATTCTCTCAGCATCTGTAGCTTGACGACTGGTGTCGTACGGCCTGGCACGCACCTCACATCAGCGTCCGTCACGTTCGGCTTCGAATCATGGACAAGTAAAACGGAAAGAGACCACGTCTTTTGTTTCCAAAGAGACTTGACAGGCTTTCTGGAGATGGCCTCCTCATCTGGTCAACTCCTAGCGGCTCCAGGAGCAGGGAATAGCCTGCAACGACACAGGGCACCTACCATCACCATTCAACCTGCGGTAAGCCTCGCGCAGGGACGAGAACAACATTATCGCGAGAACTAATGAGGAACTCTCTATAGGAGGATGATTCGCACGACGCAAGCCAAACACAAGACTCACCCGTTGCCCAAGCTGCCGCCAGCACCGAGCAGCCCGCGTCGGACCATCGACACACAGCATGGCCGCGCGACACCACCGCCGGCTCGCGACTATCCTGTTCGGCTCATCTTGGCGTGCCCAGGCCAGATCTTGCAGACCCAGGACGAGATTCCTCATGCGCTTCTACGATGAGCCCTTCGCTCTCTGCGACGCGGTCGTTTTCGATATCATCATGTAGTACGTTTCCGGACGATAAGCCCAACGATATCGGGCGCATACCGCACCCTACATTCGTCGAGCGAACCACTGTTCTCTCGCCAAAAGCGCTCGCGGAAACCGTCTCCTCGAAAAGCATCGCTGAGCTCGAAGCCCTCGGCGGACTGGATGGCCTAGCGCTGGCTTTACATACAGATCTTTATGCTGGTCTGTCCGCAGGAGCCAGTCAACAATTCGAATCCGAACAGATCCGGACAGATGGGAATGATTCTGGATCATACGCTGCGCGAATAGAAACCTACGGCACTAACATCATACCACCCAAGAAGCCCAAAACCATCTTTGAGTTGATGTACAAGGTACTGTGTGACAAGGTTCTTATTCTTCTCTGCACCGTCGCCGCCATGTCTTTGGCCCTAGGATTGGTCCAGATGGTCTTCCAGCCTTCTCTGCCAGGTCAGCCACGAATCGAATGGGTGGACAGTCTCACTATCATGGCCGCTGTCCTGGTCGTGGTCGTGACGGAAGCCGTCAATGACTATCAAAAGGAAAAGCAATTTGTCAAGCTTGTTAAAAAGGTATGGGAACAATCCTTGCTGTGATTCTTTCAGCGCGAATTGGAAGAAGAACGAAGTCTGACGCCCCTACAGACTGAGGACCGTACCGTTAGAGCTATACGCTCTGGTAGGCCGACAGAAATATCCGTCTTGGATGTCGTTGTTGGAGACATCTTGCACGTTTCTGCTGGTAGTCTGGTGGCAGCGGATGGCGTTCTCATAACGGGCCATGCTATCAGGTGCGATGAGTCTGCCTTGACCGGAGAGTCAGACCAAATCAACAAGTCGCCGCTGGCTGTTGCATTGTCCAGGCTTTCAGTTGGCGAGGCAAGCAAAGACGCGGACCCTTTCATGATATCTGGAAGCAAAATCTTGGAGGGAACTGGGACATACCTTGTGATGGCAGTTGGTGTCCACAGCTTTAGCGGAAGAGTCAAAATGAGCCTTGAAGAGAGAACCGAAGAGACACCACTGCAGAAGAAGCTGGGGGCGATAGCGGAGAGGATCGCTGTGGCTGGCGTGGCCATCGCAGTATTGCTCTTTACAGCGCTCACGATCAAGCTTATTGTTTTCGTCTCCGCGACTGGAGCGTCCGCATTCGACATCGTCCAGATCCTCCTGCGCATATTCATGATATCCATCAGCATTGTGGCCGTGGCAGTTCCTGAAGGATTACCACTTGCAGTCACTCTTGCTCTCGCCATTGGAGTCACCAGAATGCTCAAGGACAATAATCTCGTCAGAGTCTTGTCCGCCTGTGAGACAATGGGCAATGCAACTGTAATCTGCTCTGATAAGACGGGAACACTCACGATGAACCGAATGTCAGTCGTGGATGGGCGAGTCGGCTTCCGGTCCGAATCAGAAGACAGGGACGATACTCATCCACAGTCAACGAACGATAGCTCGGCCACTCAACTCCATTTTCAGCTGACGCTCAGCCCTCAGGTGCGAGACATTTTGGTAGACTCAATAGCAGCGAACACCTCGGCGTTGGAAACGCAGGAAGGTGGATCAACGGCTTTCGTCGGATCCAGTACAGAGACGGCTCTTCTGACTTTCTGTCGAACCTGGCTCGGTATGCGCCCGCTTGAGGAACACCGCAACAGCTCGCGGATCAAGCAGGTACTCCCTTTCGACTCGGCCAGAAAATACATGTGTACCACCGTCGAGCTTCCCAACGGGACGTACCGCGTTTATGTCAAGGGAGCACCAGAAATCCTCCTGAGGCTTTGCAGTAGAGTTCTGACGTCCTCAAACGGTTCCATCGAAGACCGCATCAAACTTACAAACAAACACCGCGAGTCCATTTTGAAGACGATATCTGGATACGGAGAATCGTGCCTGCGTACTGTTGGCCTCGCGTTTTTAGATATGCCGTCATGGCAGGCATCGGACTTCCGAGATGGACTGTCGTTAGACAACATGACCCTTTTAGGAATGCTCGCCATACAGGATCCTGTCAGACCAGAGGTTTCTGATGCCGTCTCTCGGTGTACTAAGGCGGGCGTGTCTGTACGAATGGTCACCGGTGATGACGTCCATATTGCTCGAGCTATCGCTAAAGACAGCGGCATTTTGACTGATCTCGGTCTCGTCATGGAGGGCCCCCGGTTCAGGAGTCTCTCGTCTGCGGAACTAAGTCGTATTCTTCCGCGGCTGCAAGTACTCGCCAGATCCAGTCCTGAGGACAAGAAGATGCTCGTTGAGCGGCTCAAGGAAATGGGCGAAACGGTCGCTGTCACAGGCGACGGTACAAATGATGGTCCCGCGCTGAGAGCTGCCGATGTCGGGTTTTCGATGGGGATCTCCGGAACCGACGTCGCCAGAGAGGCTTCCTCGATCATTCTCATGGACGACAACTTTTCGTCCATTTTGAAAGCCATCGAATGGGGCAGAAGTATAAACGATGGTATCAAGAAATTCCTGCACGCAAGTCTCTCCCAACTTTTGTCCTTGTACCGAGGCTTTGAACGTTAACGTGTTCTGCAGTTTCAATTGACAGCCAATATCACTGCCGTAACATTGACATGCATCTCAGCGATCTGCAGCAGCGCTGGCGGGTCGATCATGTCCCCAGCTCAATTGCTTTGGATCAACCTGATCATGGACACATTGGCTGCGCTTGCTCTCGCAACGGAACCGGCAGATTCAAGTGTCCTTGAGCGAACTCCAGACGCCAAATCTATGCCACTGATAGCTGCAACAGGATGGCACATGATCATAGGGCAGGCGTTGTATCAACTGATCGTGATCACGGTGTTAAGTTTTGCAGCGCCCACAGTTTTGCCACCATCACGACGAGATGGATTGGACGTTCTGGACACGATCACATTCAACACCTTTGTGTGGATGCAAGTCTTCAACTTGTTCAAGTACGTGGCGCTTAATCTTGCCCAGCTGGACTCTTGATGCTAACTAAGCCAGCAATCGCCGATTGGATCATGACTGGCATGTCTTCAAGGGATTGCACAAGAACTGGTTCTTCATCACGGTCAGCCTGGTCATCGTCATACTCCAAGGTCTGATTGTCACTTTTGGCGGTAGCGCGCTGTCAACAGTGCCACTCACAGCGGTCGAGTGGATGTTGTGCATTTCTCTGGGAGCGCTATGTATGCCGGTGGCGGTTCTAATACGCCTTATTCCTGATCACAGACCCCGCTGCTTCGGTAACACGCCCCTGATTCATGACATGCCGATGGAAACCTCTTCTCCAGATCCTTCGGGAAGCCCTGCTCGGTCGCCAGCTCTGCGAAATATTGGTCGCATGCCTTACACCTGCGTCCGAGATTTCCTGCGCGGAACTCTGCCTGGAGAAGATGGTTTAACGTCGCGCAAGAGACGTTTTGAGTCAAATCCAGAAGCAAGTCGTATTATCGACGAACAATCTCCACTCCTCGACGACAATCGTTCGCAAGATATCGGGGTCAGCTAGGCGTTGGACCGGGTATCCTCAATTGTTGGGCCAGACCCAAGACTTACCTACATGCCACGTAATCTGCGGCCTTTGCATTGCTGGTGTCTACCATCTGTGGATGGACTTTCATGAGAAGGATCGTCACTCTGATTGACTGGTCTCGCAGCCTATTCTTACTTTACATGACGGCGCTCACCATGCATGGCTTTGAGACGCGGAACCGATCAGTCATTGCCTAACGGGAATCTTTGCTGAACTTTTGTCGCCGCCAAGCCGCGACATTACCAGCAGGAAGATTTTCAAATAAAAACGAGAAGAGACCCTCGTCAATGCCATTGATTGATTGGCTTGCCGTCTCTTTTACGTAAAGGACAGACGAGGAGCTCGATCTGAAGAAAAGAAGAATGCGCAAGGAGTCGGAAATGACTTTATGACCATGCATCTTATCCAAGCTTCACCGAGTAGGGTCAGGCGACAAACTCTCGCAATGGAATCGCCGTTGCTATGGCCGGCTATCGGAAGAAGTACCGTCGTGCCTTGGCGCTCTTAAGGAATATGCTATGGACCAGTATGGCGAAATCTTGGCTAGGAAAAGCCCACCACGGTGGCGGTGGGACTGCCAATCAAAGGACAAAATAGCCGAGTCTTGGTATTGATCCTTCGTTCCACATCGAGAACAATACACTTTCAGGAGGGGCTGGATTGAGAATGGCTTCTCGAATGCCGCAGATCTCGGATGGCAAAACTTATAGCAAGCAACCGATGGAGAAATGCGCTGTGATGGTGTTTTTTTTTTTTGACACAAACAAAACAGCGAGGTAAAGCTTTGTTGCAAGCGAATCAATCGTCCTCTGTTGGTACAGCGACCCTCGCGAGCATCATGATGATTCGCGACGGCACAACTGGAGCCTGATAATTACCGGCTTAGCCTCGTTATCTCCGAGATGGGAGGAGCCTTGTGCAATGACGCTAAGATTGATCGCCATGACTCCCCCAATTAAATAGGAAGGGCAAGATAGCAATCAGAGTATGTATCTATCAAAAAGGAGAGATTGACGAGTCGGGTAGGAAAATGGGGTCATACTTCACTTCTCTCTGACCATCTGCTTTGGCATCTTGGACGACATGAATTCGATGCTGTGGATGTTGGCCTTGCTCATTCTTGCCTCCGAAGCCTACAGCCATGACGGTAGCCTTGGTGGCAAGTCGAATTTTGTCTTCATCATGACCGACGACCAGGACCTACAGCTGCACTCAATCGAGTACCAAGCTGCAGTGAAGAAGCATCTTGTCAGCAAGGGAACCTCGTTCCAGAAACACTTTTGCACGGTCTCGCTTTGTTGTCCTTCGCGCGTGTCGTTGCTCACAGGGAAGGCAGCGCACAACACTAATGTCACGAACGTGCGACCTGTAAGTGGTCAAAACATCGATGGCGCAATTGGCCGAGAGGATGTCGCATGCTGAAATGTCTACGCTAGCCCTACGGTACGTGTGCCTGGTCCATCAGCCCGCGCTGCATGGCTCTAAACGCAGGCAGGTGGTTATCCAAGGTTCATCGCTCAGGGCCTGAACGATGCATATCTCCCTATCTGGCTCCAGGACGCAGGCTACAACACGTATTACACGGGCAAGCTCATGAACGGTCATGGCACAGATACATACGACGTCTTCCCTGCCAAGGGATGGAATCGATCAGACTGTGGGCATTTCCATCATACGCGAGTTAATGTGAGCCGTTGTCACTGATGTCACGCACAGTTCTCCTTGATCCTGGCACATACAGATACTTTAATGGAATCATGTCACTGGATCACGAAAAACACAGGAGCATTCGCGGCCTCTACTCCACCGATGTCATCGCCGACAGATCTCTGGAATTTCTTGGCAATGCCATTGCAGCCAACAAGCCATTCTTTCTAGGCATCGCCCCGATCGGACCTCATGCAAATGTCGAAGGGCGGGTTTTTGCAGCCCCCATACCCGCCGATAGGCACAAGTACCTTTTCCCGGGCATCCGGGTCCCCCGCACACCGAATTTCAATCCTGACGAGGTGAGGACATTTCGTGTAAACGAGGCAAAGTGTCAGGGTCGCTTATTGGAGACAGTCTGGCCATGTCAGTTACCTCAAACATCTTCCTACGTTGACGAGTCACCAGATCGGATATGCCGACTACTTTCATCGCGCTCGCGTTCTTGCGCTGCAATCTGTCGATGAACTTGTCGACAGAGTGATGACCGCTCTTGAGCGCCACCCCGAGGTTCTCGCAAATACCTACATAATCTACACCAGCGATAACGGCTACCACATCGGACAGCATCGGCTACCACCTGGAAAGACGTGCAATATTGAAGAGGACGTCAACGTGCCGTTCATAGTTCGCGGTCCTGGCGTTGGTGCGGGACAACAAGCCTTCTTTCCCACGTCTCACACGGATATTGTGCCCACGTTATTCGAGCTTGCAGGGATGTCCTTGCACGACGACTTTGATGGAGTTCCTATTCCAGTCACTGAAAGTGCCCAAGAGGCTCGCAAGGCCCTTGCATATTACACGCAGGAGCACGTGAATATTGAATTCTGGGGCAGTGGCATTCCAGAGGGCGAATATTTCGACAACCTCGGCGATCATTTCGCGCCCAACACTTACAAAACCCTCCGCATAGTCAGCGAGACCTATGACTTGATGTACGCGGTTTGGTGTACGAACGAGCATCAGCTCTACGATTTGAAGACGGATCCGTATCAATTAACAAACCTGCACGGTACGCAAGGCAAGACCTCAGGCTACGATATCAGGGCCTTGTCGCAACGACTTGACACTCTACTACTGTCACTCAAAAATTGCAAAGGTCAAGAATGTCGACAACCGTGGCAACGGCTTTTTCCAGAAGGCGGGGTGCACAGTCTACGAGACGCCATGAGGATCAGATACAATGATTTTTTCAGCAGTCAGCCGAACGTAACTTTCTCGCGATGCGCCCCAGGGTACAGGACCGAGTTTGAGGGCGCGTTGGGTCCTTTGATCTACAAACCTGGGGAGAACTTTGAATCATCAGAAGAAGAGGATGATTGGATCTCATTTGCTCTATAAATGGCAGCGAGCATCGCCCGACTTCCAACCTGGTCCATCGTGACCCGTTCCCTCATCATTCTGCCTGTGCAAATCTTCTGCCTGTGCAAATCTTCAAAGACCGCCGGCAGCACAGATTCTCTGAGCGTCTCCTACGCGCTTAGCGTAGCGATCCGGGTAAGCAGAGCGCTGCACCCTTTGGCAAAGAGTTCCCACCGCCATGGTTCTCCAGCCCTTGATTCGCTTCATCTCGGCCAAGAATTCGCCCGTCGAGCACTCAGCGTCCATGTCGCAGGCGATGTTTTTATAGATGGAAACACGCTGTTGAAAAATACCGACACTGTCGTGATCCGAGCCGACAAGATCATGGGCATACTTCAGTGATTCGGGGACCTTTTTGTTAGCGTAAATTTGGAGTCTTGACTGTAGCAACGGATCAGCTCATGCGGTGGCTATGCGTTTGTATTGGAAGATGAGCAAGAATGTCTTCGAACCTCGACGAGACCGGTAGCAATGGCAGCTTGACAGCCTTGACTACCAACGCCGACGGCTTTGACTTTGGCCATGATCGCACGGGCGTGACGGGTCTGGAGGGAGTTGAGTCCGGGAAGATTGTCTTGAGCCTCAAAGTCGGGAGCTGGGGCAGCGACTACTGCGGAAGTGCCGAAGGCAAAGCATGTCAAGGCGTTGAGGAACTTCATGGTGGTTTAATGGCTTTTTCTTGAGGATAACTTGCGTTGTCTGAACAGAGTATTGGACTTGTTGCGTTCATGGCTAGACCTTTGAGATTATGTTCACTTATTCATACGCAGGATGATGGGCATCAAAGCAAGAGGGGACACGGCTCATCGCCAGCTGCCGATGCGGACCGACGATGCTGAAGGATTCAGCGGAAACAAAGTGGAACTGAGGATTGTTGATGTGACCCATCCGACATCATCACCTGTCACTCCCATTCCTGACTTCTGTTCCCGTTCTTCATCAAGTGCTTCTGCTATCCCAACTGCGTACGCTTTGCCTTGACATTCCTTGGACCAAATGATGTCATGGACGGCTCACTCCTGCAAGGGGTCAAGAGGCTTTCAAGAGGACGGCCACTTTGTACACCATCGCCACGCCAGGCATTCAGAACTGCACAACCACGACGGTGAAATGTGGCTGCGGCATTAAACGCCCGACGAGCGGACAATTGACACATAGAGGTGTGATTGGGCTTTTGCGAGACTGAAGAATCAGCTCTGGCGGATCGGCGTCAGCGTTCACCCAGGTCACGATGCTTCTCCGCTCATGCCGTCCCCCCGAAGTTGGCTAAACACCCCCAAACGAGGCGTTAAGCCATCGCGGCAAGGAGAGGCTGCGCTGGTCCCCTCAGCTGAAGCGGCTGTGGCACCGTAAGCCAGGGGTTGCACATTGCTCCGAGCCAGCCACGAAGCCAGCCGATCCCTTGTGCGAGGCGTCAAGGGTCTGGCGCTTTGCCGTCGTGTCCACTTGCCAGGTCCACGCTGGTCTTGGACCATGCCAAATTCGGTTTTGGCGTTGGCTGTTCCCGCAAAGCCTGCATTATGGGAATGGGGACGAAATAATGAAGAGGATGGAGTGCAGGTATTCCCGACGAGAATTACGCACACCGTAGCCTATAATTTTGGAAAATTCTGTAAAAATTCTTGTTACTTGATTTGAGCCTTTTTTGGAGGGGGAAAGGGGGTGGGATGGGG
>JARJUA010000181.1:0-28081 GCA_030787035.1 Aschersonia sp. MBC 877
GCCGGTAGGTCCGCGAGGAGCTTGGTGGGAGAGGAGAGCAAGGTGCGCATAGGTTGCTCGAGGGCCAAAGGAGAGCCTGTCCGCAGGAGATCACTCGGACGCCGATCTCAAACAAACATGAGGAGGCCTGAGGAAGATATGGCAATGATGTCTCGCCAGCCGTGTCAGCGTTGTGGTGAGGGCTGGAGCATATTCACACGCGCATTAGCCAGTTACAGCTGTTGCGTCTCGGCGGGGCGCTCGCTTGCCTTCCTCGTCGGGGGAAGGGGAACGGAGTTTGGAAGCGTAACAGGCGTAGTGACGTGAGACGGCGCTAGTTGGGTCTGGTGGCAAGCGAGCAGCGGTAGTATTTGTACTGTGATCTCTTGGCTGTCGGCTCATCTGGGAGCTGGGAGGCCCAGATTTATCTGGTGTGGCGCGAAGTCTAAAGATGCTGGAGGTGTGTATGCTCTGCTTATGCAAGATGTGCTTTATCCGCCCACACCGGATAGGTAGGCGAAGCACAACACAGCTGCATCGCGCATCCTGGCCACTCGGCGGCTTGGAAGGGTATTCAAAAATAGCTTACCTTAGGTACCAGCTGGCCGTTGTGCAGAATGGGGCGATGCACCGGGCCCCGCCCCCTCCGCAGAAAGTGTTGCTAGCATCAGCAGTAGTATCAAGTGCCTTGTTAGGGTGCAAACAGAAGAGCAATCGGCAGAAGCGCGACGCAAAGCAACAATGGGACGGTCAATTGACCAGTGCAGACAGATCTAGTGGCCCGAGGCCCATTGGGTCCATCTACGAGAGCGGAGGCTTCGGAGCATTGCTTGCAGCTGCTAGCTGGTGAGACGATGGCCGCAAAGCCAAACTCGAGACGCTCTGCGGGGGCATCAGGTAGATTGCTAAGCTTGGGGTAACAAACCATATGTAGGGCGACCGGGGGCATCACCACCTGCTTTCCCCTTGTCGGAGCACGCATAGCGCCCGGACTATCCATCATCAATATTGGAAAGCGCTTGGGCTGTACATATGTAGCCTGTAGGTAGTAGAGTGCCCTCGGCCTGCTGACATATGCATCTGGACCTCGCCTTCAATGCTCGCGTCTTTCTGCTTTTCTGAACCACGATACGAACAAAACATGAGACGACGCGGCCACGCGCGGCTGCACCCACCATGTTCCGCCACTGCCGCATTTGGCGATGCTTTCCATCTCGGCACCGGCATCACAGAGATGTGAACTGCGAGTCCAAGGGGGCTGGCTGCTGAACAGCTGGCCCAATCATGACATCAACGACTCCGGCCGTTCTGCTTGGCTGCGTGGCCTTGGGGCGGAGTGCTTGCTCGTATGGCAAATACGGTACCGTACCTGATGTGCTCGAAGTCTGGTATGCATGTGCCCTAAAGTACACAGGCACGCACACATACATGCATGCATGCACACACACGCATTTGCATGTACTTGGTGCATATGTAAGGTCCACGCTGTTGGATGATGTCCCTGTGCATCGTGGCCACGGCCACACGGCCATCCGGACAGGACTGCATCTCATCTGCTTGATCCTCTCCACCTGCGTTTGCTGTCCGCCCGAGTGTCTTGACGTGTCAGAATTCCTGAGCCGGATGTGATACACCTGTGCGTTCATGTGCCGTGGCAATTTTTGCCCTGCTGTGCGAAAAAGTCTGGGCCGGTGTGCGCTGCGCCTGAGCCCTCGAGGGCCTATATTCATCATTGAACTTCTGCTTATTATCCCACGATATTTTGACTTTCGCAGCTCTGCGTAGGCTTCTCACATCGCACATCAGCTATCGGACGTACCCACCCTCCCCCGGTCCAGTCCTCAGGCTGTCGTCACAGCATGCAGAGCCATGTGATCCGTCTGTGCTCTGTTCGAGATTTGTTTCGACACGTGTTGTAAGGAGAAGGGGGGGTCAGAGTACCGCCCAGGCAGGGTCTGAGTCGCTGTGAGAAGACAGCCAGTGCCAATAATATGCAGGTCTCGCCCGCACTCACAATGTAGTTAATATATATGTGTGTATGTATGCTCACTTTTGCCTGATGTCGAGGCTCACGGCCAATTTGCGCAATCTGAACAAAGCTTCTCCCTTTCTGCCTTTTGCTGAAGCGACCGCCATTATTGTTTCTTCAACATTCAATCCGGACGCTCCCAGTCCCTACCAGAATCAAGCCATCGTTCTCTTCGCGAGGATCAGGCGGAGCGGCAACCCTGCCACATTTCTGGCGCCGTGGTACTGCGCCAGGATTGGCCGAGATGACTGGAAGCCAACTTTAACTTCTGCCACGCCATTCTTTCAACGGTCTGGACGAACTGGACAGAGAAATCCGCAAAACTCCGCTCGCAAACTGCTCAGGGGGTTCTGGTCCCCACGTTCGAAATGGGATGGGTGTCAGCAGCATGGCCCGCCAGTGCTGACTGCACTGCCAGCTCTTGTCCTATTATTCCACTATTATTAGCCCGCTGGCGCAACGATTGCAGTGGCTGTGCAATAGAAAGAGTAAAGGGCAGTACTCCGCTCTGAACAGCCAAAGAGCTCGCCGTATTTGTCATTATCGGCGATGCTGAATGGAACCGGTCAAAAGTCAATGCCCGTGGTTGTTGGTCGTCCTTCTCACCTTTGGACCCACGCCCTCGGTTTCAGCTTCGGTCTCAGAGGAAGGAAGGTGCGTGTGCGCGTTGGACGCTCTTGCGACAATATAGTAGCGCCGACTCCTCCTTTCTTCGTCCACTCATTTCTCCGGGTAATTCCAGAAACAACTCCGAGCATGCATGTCGTAGATCTGCCTCGCGTCCTCCCCCCGTAGCTCGGAAGCAACGGCTGTCCTGACCAGAGAGCCGAAGGCAACCCGTGTAGATACTGGGCTGCGAGACTCGACATTGGTTCTGCCGAACCAATCGTCTCACCATGCCGGCAGGTTATCCATTATTGCCTGACACTTGACGGCATCCAACGAACTGTAGTGATTATGCAATGACTAGGGTATGTGTCGTTTCCCGTTAACGGACGGAAAGAAAGTTAGCTATGGCGATTTCGATGGACCCCAACTCCATGCTGTCAAGGTGTTGCTGTCAGGAGAATCGACATGTCCATCCGACGACACCCCCAAGTTCTGCTAGGTGAATTGCGAGCTCGTGCCTCCTTGTGGTTAGTCTGCCACGCTGACAAGACAGTACATGACATTCTCTCTCTTCAGAAATGCAGCACTAACAAACTTTTGGCATCTCAGCTTTTTTTGGGTGGGATCGGTCGAGCTTTGCAATGGCAGCCTGCCTCTCGCGCAAGTTGACCAGGACCACATATTTGGTATGACGATGATATGCTACTACCACCGCTACTAGTACTACTACTACTACTACTACTACTACTACTACTACATGTATGAGGGTGAAAGAGAAGAAAAGGTCCGCCGTGTTGCCCTTCCTCGGCACGGGGCACGAAAGTTATCTGGATACATGCGGGTATCTCAATGTGAGGGGTAGGATAAAATATGTACACATGAAAATATAAACAAAATGGCGTGTCGGGAGAAGGCACAGCCCGAGAATATAAATGTGGGCAGCCTGTTCCTTGCAAATGGGTAGCGAGCGGCTTCCCACAAGCAACAGGCTTTTGTTTACACGCCCTCCTGAAAACGCGAACTGGGGAATGTAGGACTGTCCTGTAGCCTCGGCGTATATGTCAGGTTTGTTGGTGTGGTCGGTGATGTCGGTGAATCCGGGTCTTCAAAGGGATTCTCCGTGACAGGCGTCCGCGCTGGGCCTGAACGCATGACTGGAACTCCGCTTACAGGGCGCATGGGTGCCCCGAGGACGAGTTGTCTGCCGCCTCCGGCTTGAGGTTGAGGCTCGAAGGCTTGTGACCCACGGTAGTAGTCAGTGCTGCCGCTGACAGCACTCTCCCTGGGATCAGTATACCCGTCGCCGCCGTTGACTAGAATTGACGGGAGCTTTCTGCCCGATACGCGATAGAATCCTCGTTCACCGCTGGCTGCAGGCTGCGGCTGAGCTGTCCTGTTCCCCGTCAGATTGGCGAGAGTTGCAGCTATGGCTCCAGAAGCCGTGGATCTTTCCATCATAGCGCCAGATTCAAGTCCTGCGTTTGTGGCACTTTTGCTGAGGGACCGACTGGTTGCCGTCGCCGATTGGCTGACAAGCTCATCCCGGATGCCCTTTCGCTTTTTGTAACGCAGGTAAAGCATGAGCAGCAAGCCAATTATCGCAACACCGGCAAGGCAGCCGCAAACGCTACCAATCACCTGCTTTTGTTTTGTAGACATGCTGATGTCATTGCCATTATTCTCGGTACCGACGCCGCCGGAGGTAGACTTGGGGGACGGCATTCCGTCAGTAGGGGACGGTTTGGCATGTATATCAGTCGCGTCTAGCTTCGAGGAGATCGTAGGGGCGAGATATATCGACGCTAAACCATCTGTAGCAGATTCCTCAAACTGTGACGATTCAATCATAGCCCTGGACTTGGTTAATGCAGTAGGTAGAGATGAGAAGTTGGCTGGCCATGATGGAACGTAAGCTGGTGAGCCATTGGGTAATACAGCGCGTGACGGTCTTTCCGGTGGAATTTCTAAGGACAGTCATCAGTTATTATGACACAAACGAGACACTAAGTCGCCTGAGCTTACCACCACGTGCTTCACTGCGGGTGGTATATACAGTGGTTGACAGGGTGTGTGCTAGTGAAGGTGAAGTCGTAGATGTTATATTTAGGACAGGCTGAACAGACGCAGCCGGTCTTCTTGGGCCCGGATCCCGTGCACCTTCGGTAAGGATGGGTGGCTGGGGTACTTTGTTCGAATGGGCAGGAGCTGACTTAATGACAGTATTCGTCGAGTCGACGGTGTTAACAACGGTGCGAGGCGGCGCCAACTCGGTCTGGACCCCGACAGTCAATCCCCGCCAGTTGATAATTTCAATGATCGAAACCGTCTGGTAGATTGTGGTAACGCGAGCAACATGACTGCCAGCTTTACCCTCGTCAACAGACTCGGCAGCGGGTGTTGTCGACTTTGGTGTCGTAACCGTGCCGTCCAGTTGATGTGACTTAGCATCAGACTGCTGTGTCTTGTCATCGGAGGTGCGGGCCTTGCAGTGACAGTCAGACGGACTCGTTGAATACACATGAATTTGAAAGATATTGCGCCGAAATCGATGAAGAAAAGAATGCGAATGCGCACTGGCGTGGCTGTCGCGGGCCTGAAGGAGTGAAGACCCTTGAGGTTGTCCGACCATTGCTACAAAACAAGCCTGGATGGGCTGTCAAACAGCCCACCCTCCGTTGCCGGCTGTTTGTAGCAAGGCGCCTTGGGGCTTTGGACGACACCTATTCTCTTAAGAACACAAGATGTTGATGGTCGTCATGTTGCCGACGGACAATGCAGGAGATACCGAAGGAAGAGAAGGTGAAGCCCCGCACCCCTCCTGTTGCCTTCTCGAAGAAAGGATGACTGGGCCTTTGGACGCCCGCAATTGTTGTTTGGTCTGCAGCCAACAGTCGAGCGTCCAGCCGTGACGAACGAAGTCGAATTGCTGAAGTGGAGGCCCGGGGGAAAAAAGCCTCAACCAAAGAGCACCGCCTGGACCGCCCCGCGATTGAAGTGTCGAGAGTGAAGGCGAGACCGAAGCTTCACTATGTCGCTCCAGGCCAATTCAAGAACACAGGCGACCTTCAGTCCCAGACAATGAGAAAGGAAAGCTGCGCATGACCGGGCGACGATGAGTCTGCTGCGTGCGGGCCAAGCAGAAAGAGTCGAATATCACTTGCACCAGTTGCTCGGTCGAGCGCGCGGTACGGACGAGCACACATTATCCATGTTATTATGAGATTGACGGTCTCTGTCTGTCGAAAAAGACGAATGTTTAATCTCGCTTGGAGCGGGGCCAGCACACCAATTTGGCTTAGCTTCAGGGGAGCAGTCCAATTATAAACATTGAGGATCCCAGACCCTGGCCCCAAGCCATTGAATCGACAGGCGGAAAAGGCCTCGAGCGTGCCGCCGTCAATCGCGCGACTTTGGTGCCGTTCTGGTAGTCCGGCTAGCTGACCGCTTGGACCGTTTCTCGAAATCAGCGAACGCCTCAGCCTGTCCGTCTCGTCCATCTGGCTTTTGCCCAGATGCATGCCGAGTAGCGAAAAGACATAGTTGGGACCATGAGGCGTTACGCCGGTGCAGTGGACTGTGAATTAGCGGGCTCACAACTTGTGGATTTTGCGTGGATTTTGCCCTTTCCTTGCGGCTTCGGCGAGCGCATCTGCGAATACGAGCGGAGACGAAACCAGAGCCAGCAGCGCCCCGCCAAACAGACCACCCTCGGCCAGCGTGGTTGATGATCCTTCTCCTTGGACCCGAGCTTCACGGAGAAGTCAAGATAATTTCCGTAGGGACCGACTAAGAAGGGCATGCACCTGCATACTTCAGTAAATTTTGGCTGAGTTGCCCAACGCCTCACTCAGCCTGCACAGTTGCGTCCGTTGGATCCAGGTGGCTCCTGTTATTATAGTGCGGATGACTTTTGGTAGCTGCTCGAGGAAGGAGCATCCTTCACGCCGAGGTTGACGGATAATATCGAGGCAAGAACCCACGCCACCCTAGCAGGCTGAGCTCGTGGGCCGCCCGTGTTGACGCAGATGAGATGGGCAGGCTGCTTTCTCCAGTACGTAAAGTGCCTGTAATTCCACGTATGCCATTCGCCGGACAAACTTCGTAATGCTGTTCGTAATAATATGTGTCTGCTGCGACTGACGAGGCCACGGCGACTCTGCCCCGGCTGCATCTCGTCGTTATGCTTGCGATCGGGTTTCAATTTGTAAAGCTCTTGGCCGCAATCTCGAGCATGACCCAAATAGCTCTCATAATATTCGAAATCTTCGACGTAGCGTCTCGCACAAATCGCAACTCTGTCGCGCTGTCGCAGACCATTCAAACGAGCGCCAGGCTTCGACGTTGCACGCCTAGCACATGACGCAGTGTTCCCGTCAGTTGTTTGTCGTTGAACTTTTGTGGATACACCTTCCCCATTTGAACGTTGACTGGCACTTCGTATTGTCGAGCAGAGGAGAGAAGCGAGAGCACATCCAGATTGCCCTGGTCTCGCAGCCATCATTCGCACGGCATCGCTCCATCGTACGCTGTTGGGCTGATAAGAGTCGGCCATCGAATGCTCGTCATATTATCGCCGGCTCCGATCACTGCATCATGTACAATGTCACTGACACCTTGTCTGGCGGATCCCCGCACTTCTTCGACGCAGTCTTTGGTTTCGTCAGTCTCTGACTCGGACACGAGACGCAAGCTCCTTTTAATTTATATTCACGGCTTCTGTGGAAATGGCCAGTCCTTTCGCTCGTTCCCAGCCCATGTTCATGGCTTTCTCCGCTCGCTGCTGGCAACGACGCATGTCATACACTCAAAAGTCTACCCTAGATACAAGACCTACAAAGCCATAGAGGTGGCGCGAGACAACTTCAGTGCCTGGCTAGAGCCGCACGAGTCCCCAGAAACAGATGTGGTTCTCGTTGGTCATTCAATGGGCGGCCTGCTGGCTGCCGAAGTCGTCTTGTTAAAGGCACGTCGGCCTCAGGCGCTCGTCGTTCATTACTAGACGCTGACCTGGCCTTTGCAAATAGCCCACCCGACCTCCAGATGAGACACAATTTCTCAAACACAGAATACTGGGTGTTGTTGCCCTGGATTCCCCGTTTCTTGGATTGCATCCAGGAATCGTGTTGACTGGAATCGCCAGCTTATTCCAGTCTTCTCCTAAGCCTGAGGATGCACGAGATGGTATTTCTGAAGTTGCCGATGGCCAAGATGCCTTGCATCATCCAATAGCATCTTTCTCGACCGAGCAAACGTCCTCTTTTGACAACATAAACTCGACGTTGAACGCAGGGACTGCTTCCATGGGCTCGCCATCACAACCATCTCATGACCCGTATTTCGACCCGCCCTTTCACAATGATGCACACGTTCCTGAGCGCTCATTTCTCGAGCGCATGATTCACTTCACGATCAAGCACAAACGTGAGGGAATCTTCAGCGCCGTAGGGAATCATTTGACGTCTCATTTGGAGTTTGGTGCCTGTCTAGCCGATTACTGCGGACTGAATACGCGATATAAGCAGCTTCGTAAACTAGAGGAAGTCGATGCTTTCAAGCCCCAAGCGCTGGATCATTCGGCTGGCCTATCACCCAAAGTGCGTTTCGTGAATTACTATACGCTATCTCCCGGGCGACGAAAGTCAACTCGACCAGAAACTCCGGTGCAAGCAGAGAAGCAGAAATCTGCTCGAGCTTCAGCAGAACACAGCCAGGACCACACCAAACCTGCAGGGTCAGGCCAGGCTTCCGCAGTTGATGGATTGAGCCCTCACGACAGCCCCCTGATGATGGCTCAGTTCGACGGACAGGAAGCAACAGCGGAGCAGAACAGGACGGGTTCGGCGAACCCCCAAATTACGGCCCTCGATGATGCAAACAACCTATCCAGTGAGGTATGTGAGGATGCTGACGCCAAATTGTCCCTCAAAAACATGAGAACAGACGCAACGCTGGATCCTGCCGTGCGCGTGTCGATTTCGACGCCCTTCGAAACTCTACAGGCCGAGCAGAGCCGCGGATCCAGTGCCGGAGAAGCACTTGAACTTGGCCTCCCTCCTATTCCAGACCCCCCAAAGAGACCTGAATCTCCTCATCTGGGACAAATTACCGACAAGGATTCCCGGAAACAGGCTGAGAAGGAAGCCAAACGATCCCGGAAAGCATACGAGCAAGCTGTCAAGGATCGAGACAAAGCCATTCAGGAGCGAGAGAAGCTCCTTGAGAAGCGACGGAGGAAGGAAGCAAAGGATCTAGCCAAAGCAACTCAGCAAGAGCTCGAAACGGCGACGCGCGAGAAGCATCGTCTCGCCTCTGAGCTTGCAAAAACGTCACATCAGACGCCCGATCAGCAGATAGCGCATGCTGGTCCAGGCACACCTGGCCAGAAAAATGACAGAGGCAAGAAAAGGAGCCTGAAAACTTTCTGCTCCCTTCCCGGCAACAGCAGTCAAGGTGTGGATGAGACTTGGATTGACGTTTACATGGATGACATGGACGAAGTGGAAGCACACTGTGGTCTCTTCCTCCCAGGGCCGCATTATGAGAAGTTGATTGGAGACGTTGGTATGAGGATAGCTGCATGGGTAAGCGACGATCTGACCAGGAGAGCAATATTTGATGCTGCTTAGTGGACGGCCGATGGAGCGCGGCGCTATGAATGATGAAATTACGCTCGTGGATCTGCAAATTGTCAGGCTGCGTCACAGCCTGCAAGCCCGCGCTCATTTCAAGGTCAAGGATGGAAAATGGCAAAGCATTGACGTGACTGCTCCCGAATACGGTTCGAGTCCAAGGCGTGGCTCAGAGACCCGTAGTACCGGCCGATTGCTTACGGCCACGTGAGAGTTCTAATGCAACGAGCCAAGCAATCCGCCCTTGCAGATCATTTGACAAAGTGGCCAAGCCAGATGCTGATGTGAAAAAAGCAGCCTGTCACTGGGGTCATGTCATGAAATGTAAATGCCCGATTCTATGCTGAAGAAGGTCACGAGACCTCATGATATCTCATCCGCTACATGATGGTTGATGAACCGAGACATTCTGTCTCATATGTATGACAAGGTGTTGTCGTCGTTGAGCCTGCCGGCAATCCCAAGATGTACCTCATCCCCAGCTACGCACGGTCCACGCGCGACGATCTGGATTTGGTAGCAAGTCAGTCACGATGTTCATTTCAACCTGGAGGCTCTGCTTGGTAGATGCAGAGAAAAACGTACCTCGCCCTCGAACCGCTCATCGGTGGTCTTGTGCGCCCCCATGTCCTTCAAATAGATCTCTACAGATGTCGGGGGCACGCCGAAATGCGCCTTCACACCGGGAGTGACTCTGTAGTCGAACAAGACTGTCTGTGTGACAGGTCCAGCGACTTTCGCCGCCGTGAGTGCGTACAAGACCCTAGCGCCAGTGAAGACTCGGAGATCAGAGAGGACCTGAGGGGAAAGCAGAGGCGTGCCGGCGCCCGCTCTCTCCGCTACGAATATCAGGCGGAGCTTGCCCGGGGTGGTGCCGACATGGGCAGACGCTCCGGCTGAAAATGCAGACAGGAAATTGGATGTCGTGTGGGTTCCACGTTGTGTGAGGGCGTTGGTCGACATGGAGTGCGCGAGCTTGGCTAGGCTGCCATTGAGCTTGCGCGAGCTTTCTCGATGGGTTTGGAGCATCGTCTCCGGGCTCGCAACTATGATAGTAGGGGCGATTCCTTGGGTGGCGAGGACCAGGTCGGCGGATCGACCAGCTACCGAATTGAATGCCACGGATGCGTTGCAGTAGAGCGCGGCAAGGGTCAAGGTCAAAGTATAGACACTGGAGAGTGAATCAACCGGGAGGAAAAGATCGGCCTGGCTCAGCCGTTCTTTGACGGGGATGGCAGCAATTTGGCCGGAGATGGCGGAGACGAGGTTTGCCTGGGAATATCGCACCATTTCTTGTGACTGTCCGTCACTGCCTCGCCAAAAGGTGATGACGTCCTGTGGAACTTTCTTTTCGTCGACCTGGGGTAGCTCGATGTCTCCCAGATTCGACACGTCCGTCATGAGATCCTGCCACGTGGTCACATTGACGCTCCCGCCCAGTCCCTCGGGCACATCATTCCAGTCCAGGTGGCGAGATCCTTCATCGACGACCCAGATCAGTTGACGGAGGGAGGGATATGCCTTGACAACAGCATCAAGTGGGAAGGCTCCAGTGGCTGTGATGACAGTGTCGACAGCAGAGCGGCGCAACATGGAAATCAGCTCTGCTTCAGACACGTCAAAGGGAAGAATGACGGTGGTCAGATTGGGATAGAAGGCGCAAGCAAAGAGGGTGGCGAGAAGCTCGATAGAATTTGGGAGATGAATGGCAACTCTGATGGAGCCTTGCTCCCCCATGTATCGGCCAATGACATTGATCTGTCGATTGACGTCGTCTGCTACTGCGTAAGCGAAGTTCAGGGCACGGTGCAGAGTTCGTGACGCTCCTCGGCGACGACATGGCATTACGTGACGCAGGCGCGCTGCACATGAACATACCTGGCTGATGCTCTATCATCTTCTCGGTACCCAACACCGTCAGCAAACGTCCCTTGGCGCCGGCTTCATCGCCATTGACAACCCTTTTCCAGACGTCGCGCAGGTCACCGTTGCGGCCCCGCGAGAATTTGGGAGCATCGGCGTCCTTGACGTTGAGTCCTGCGTTGAGAGGCATTCCGTGCGGTGCAGACTGCGATCGGTAAATGGCGCTCTCGCCCTCATTCCGTACCGCGGACGGAAGAGCTTGCCTGGCCAGCAGTAGTGGATGGACATCAGGTTCCGTCGCAGACATGATGCGATAGGTGATCAAGAGCACGAGGGCCGTGAACAAGGCCGTGGAGTATGCGTCCCATTGAGCAAACAAGTCCGAGATGGACGTGTCGACAGTTTCAAGCAGACCCATGGTGGCGTTGTCGATGGCTTTCACCGAGGCTTATTGTCGGAAATGAAATTTATTTTGCCGTCTTTAGCATACAGCTCGAAGCCTGCGGAGATTCAGGCACGACAAGGGGCGCGGCAAGAGAGAGAGAAGAGAGAGAAAAGTGAGACAAAAGTAAGCCGAAGAAGATTCGCTCTCGATCGATTGACGGCAAGTGGAGGCTGATGGGAGACGAGCGGGAGCCCAATCAATCGTGGCGGGCTGTGTGGTGGACCGGCGTTGGAAACGTAGGCGGGGGGCGCTGGCTTGTGGGGTTGCCCACCGCCAAACCAGACCCGGCGTGGGCGGAAACAACGGCGAACACGCGGGAAGGTGCGACGCGAAGCGATGGCTGAGTGCATGGGTTTTGCTGATTGCCAGCCGGGCAACCACATCGTCAAATGGCGCGACGCCATCGTCGTCTCTCACACAAGTCACTGCCCTCGACAACTATAGTCACTCGATAGACTTTATGAGCAGTAAGGGCAAAACGAGGAGCATGACACCACATGCATTTCTCCGTATTTACGTAAAGGTACAGGGAAAACCCAATTGGGAAAACCTCCACCGAGAAAGCAAGCATGGCCAGTTCCCCCTATGACCTGTCGAAGCAACAAAAGCGCCCTGCAGACAGCAGTCGACCCACCATTCCCTGTATGCTCAAAGCACCTGAAAGAGGAAATCTTCTTGTCGAAAGCCGCCGGAAGTTTCAGATAGTTGCCGAATCTTAAGTTCAGACTCTTATACGTGAAGTGGAAGAATGGGAGGAAGGCCAATGATGTTGTGTAAGTTGGTCTGATCAAAGTCAGATTGTATGGTGAGATTATCCTGACCTTTTATACTTTTGCGTCGAGGTGATTACCCCCGAAAGCCTGGGAGGCATTCCGGATCACATCCCTTTCGCGTCCCCCCGGAGAAATGCACAAACTTCACCCATGATCGTGAAAGAAGCGGCTTCTGAAGCTCAACAGCTTGCAGCTAGTGACCCTGGCACCGAGGTCACACTCGAGATGGCCAAGAGAGACTCGATCCGCTCTGAGCCATTTGCTTGCCACCGAAGCGTTGTGGTAAATGGATTTGAGTCCGACGTCCCTGCTTGTGGAAGCGTGTGTGTGCCTCCATCAGAGCTGATTTTGTAGAATGATCGACAAAAGTGCCGCTACGCGTGCGACCCTCGGACATTGGAACTAACAACTCCATGATGCTAAATGATGATGCGCTGCTAAGAACTCATCTGATTTAGAATTATTGATGGCACTATTCAGGTTGATTCTTGGATGTTGTGGCTCTATGCGATTCATGGTAGTCAAGCTGCCCAGAAAAATAAAGGACGAACCGTACGAAAGCTGTGAAGCCTCTAGGGAGCCATCACAACACTTCGTATTCATCACGGAAAAGAGCCAACACAATTCCTATTCTGAAATCTCGCAAACGATTATACCCCGTCGAGTAGTTCCCACGATGCGTCCACTCTTCCCCGCATCGGCCTACGACCGCAACCCCATTACAGTTCCGTTCGTCCGGACCGTCGCATTGCCTCCCGGTCAACGAGCCGCGTTTCTAGCACGTCTGCCGGCTGGACGTGCTCAAATGCCATAACAGCTAGCTGCGGAAGTCGGCTGGTCTCTCCGCTGACGTGACCGCGCCAAGTCTAAGACATTGAACCCCAGAGTTTCCCCGTCGATGGTCCTTTGCATTTTTCTTAGCCTTGGGATGCAACCTCGAACACGGTCAAAGAGGATAGCGTTCTTGTCCTCAGGGCCCTAGTTCTTACGTCCGCATGTGTGCGTGAACTGCCGAGTAGGGAAGTAAGCGGTGACCTCGCTGCGTCCTGACGAGACTCGAGAGGAACGTCATACGCTATGTCTTCGGGCGAAGTTTCAAATTAGAATTCTGTCTTCCCCAGAAAGTGACTTGTCAGTGCTTGTATGAGTGATTGGCATAACACAAGACACAGTCATATCATTGCAACCAGGCGTCGATGGCCCTTGCCAGTGCGTTTCGCAGCCATTCCTCGTCAAGTCTCGAGTCGGCATCGAACCCATGCTCGCCGTCTCTCTCCGTTAGCGTTACAACCTCGTGTCCGAACGTTTTTCTAGCACACTTGACGAAGCTCCGTGACGATTGAATTGGCACGACAGTGTCATCCAGGCCGTGCAGAATTGTAATTCCTCCCTCAGGGGCAGCCGCATCGGGCACCTTCAAGGCTTCCAAAGGAAACCAGAGTTTTCTTCCTTCCCGCGAACCCTCCGTGTCCCGCTGATACAACTTGCCCAGGTGTCCATGTTGGACAGTAGCAAGCATGAAGTCTAGTCTTTCAAGTGGTCCCGGAGAGCTTTTCGGTTGGTCTGATTGAAAGGCGGCCATTGCATCACTGTATACGCTCTCTGGCACATCATGCTTGAGGGGCGGAGTTCTCCGTGGCTCCATGAAATCAGCTGACATCATGTCTATGCATGGATAGGTAGCGATGGCGGCGCGAACTCGTGTGCCATGGGATAGAGCAAGGCTGATGCTGAGAAGACCGCCTGCCGAATCGCCAACAACCAAAAGCTGAGAAAGATTTATTTCTGCAGAAATGCCCAGTTCACTGAAAACCTCGGGAAGAGAGGACGACTGCAGCCAGGCCCAAAAGTCATGGATGTCCTCATGAAGCTGGGGCGTAGTGACCTCCGGTAGAAGACGATAATTTGGGCTGATGACAATAGCATCTTTTTCCAGAGCGAGGTCCGAAAGCCATCTTGGCCAGAACATGGCCCACAAGGAGTCTCCGGTCACCTGCCCGCAATGTCAGATACTCTTCGTCTCGGTCAAAGTTTCCCTTCATCAAGAGCTGAGTATTGCTTACGAATCCGCCACCGTGGAAACGCACAATGACTGGCTTTGGTTTCCTATGGATAGGCGCCTGAGGCACTAGTATGTCCGCACGGATGGCGTGGTTGCCTGCGTACTTATAATACGTCTGCGCGATGGAGAAGCCATCAAATTTCTCATCTTTGCCGTCCATGATCACGTTGTTGATAGCTTTAGAAGGTGAGCTATTGATGGTCATACTATTGCAATTCCGTCAGAAGCCTATTCGGCAGCTGCAACTGGAGAAGCATCTTTATACTGCCTCGTTCAGGAAAAAAGCCTTATGTTTCGATCAGTCATGCCCTTGTCATCCTGGTGTCGGCCCGGATCAGTTATGGCCAAGACCCGACGCTGGCATGGACGGTATTGACGGAATAAGAGCGTTGCGGTGACGACGTTATCTCCGACAAGTTAGCTCGCCATCGCAAGTCAGAGCCATTGACCAAATTTGTCATCACGAAACATAGGGCAGCCGTTGAAATCTTTTTGCAGTAGACATACCGACATTTAGACACTTTCCGAAGTGGTCTTTCTATTTTTCCCACGTCACACGCGGGATGCAAGCGGCTCCTTCTCCTGCTTAATTGACGAAAACGCATCCCTGCCCGTGAGGCATGTTGTGGCATCCGAAGTGATCGCGTCTGGGGGATCAGATGAAGTCATTGCAGCATGCAGGCCGGCGTGTGTAACGTGGCCAATGGAAGCGGGCATCAAACGTGTTGGATTGATGCCTTCTTAAGATTGTCGTCCTAGATGCTCGAATTATCGCTGAGTCAAATTGCCCGAGGCCCACTGTGCGGACAATACGTGCGCGCCCAAAAGGGAAAGAGAGACTCAGGTGGCTCTGGCCTAACTCAAGTCTTTGTACAAAACATGCTCTGGACGTCGAGCCGTGGTCTTCCTTTTCCCACAGCCTTTAGTTTCAAACGTCAAGAGAAATATCGAGCAATGCAAGTATCAGTCTTGTCCATGCTTATCATCTCAAGGTGAAACGATCCCTTCGTATGGCTCACACCCGTCAAACATGCCGCATCATAGTCTCACGACTCATTGGTGAGCAGGGTGTCCACGAATGAGGACCAAGGCCTCTGAATGATTCTATGACGCCTCTGGAATCTCGAAGCAACACCAGGACACTTCTAAGGCCCCTGCCTCTTCTTATGTCCAGCCGCAAGCTGCGCGTTGAATACAATATCGCACTCGAAAGTTTTTCTGCCAATAATGTTGTCGAGCTGCAGGCTTTCTAAAGGATATCCACGACTATATTCGCCAGTAAATACAATAGGTGCAGTCTGTCTGCTAGAATTCGACAGTCCGCGAGCGTCAAGAGCAAGGGGCTAAGAATTGATCGGGCGGGCATGAGTTTGACTTTCTTGGCTTCGCCTTTTGCTAGAAACATCACACTTGGAAGTCGTTTCCGCAGCTTGCTCCAGAGCCGCGATCGATATAGTAATTTGAATGGAACATCGTAACGCGACGGCAAACATTTTCGGTAAAAAAGTCGGCCCTGGCCAACTCATGGACAGTCCTGCCTCCGAAGTATCACCATTGCTGGTCTAAGAAACTAGCGCACTTACACTGCCGATAGCAATGCGACTGATAATCAGTGTTTTCCTGCTTTTTAGATACCTTGACCTGGCATTCGAAGCTGACACAGCCTCGTCAAGCTACGCCGGCCCGTATACTTCAAGATCCTCATTCAATAGTAAGTGGAAAGAAAACCTCGAGCCCTGATGTCATATCTCCCATAGATTCGGACCGACAAGTCGAGTTCATCACCACGAAGATGGAGTTGTGCAACGTTCTTGAAAGTAAGGCAGCCCTTTGGGGGGTGCTATATCGATCGGTCCTTATTGCATGTGGTTCGATAAGCAATCAAGTTCCATGTCTACTCCCGCAAATGAGACCGCTTTAGGCACGCTCGCCGTAAAACGGCCCCGTTGAAAGGTCGCATCAACTGATGCTCAGCCATCCCGGAAGTTTCACAGTACGATGTCGCCAGAGTGCGCGTGGAATCGAGTTCATGTCTTCCAGCGGCGCATGGCCAACACGGTCCCTGCACATGTCAACAGCGGAAAAACCAGGATTCCCAGAAGGTTCACAACTAAGATCAAACGACATATTGTGCCAGGGTTCCTGTCAGGGGAATCTGATACTACTGGCCTCAACAAGTATCCATCCAATGCACACGTTGCATGTGCAGCGGCGACTGGATTAGGACGCAAGTTGTCTGCACCAAGGAGTCAACAGAAGAAGTGACAATCGTGCAAGATGACAATCGTGCATGAGACCACTACCCGCACCATGCAGAGCATTGGCAAGTCATAATAGGCTTATGGTCGATTGAACCGTGGCGGAAATGCCGACAATGCGATATTCTCACGATGACGTGTGAAAGCACACAGACTCAGCCGCGTTGCAAAGACAAAGCACTGATGTAGCAAATTGGCCAAGGCTTCGATATTAGGCTCAAAGCGCGCGGGGGTCGCTGGTGTTTGGCGTGGGTGCCTTACTTGTCTCACATCGCGAGCATTCCAGTTGCCCAGATCCAAGATTTGTGTGACTGGCTGCGGCGAAACAGCATCTCGGGTGAGAGCGAAAGCAATCCCGCAAGCCGTGTGATTCGGAGATGACCCCTGTGACGGGACATTGGGCAGAATCCGATTGCCTCTGATCCATGGCAAGGCTTGAGACATTGCAGCCTCTAGCCTCTAATTCCCTCGGAATATGATCTGATCGGGAGTGGTGTGAATTCCGCCCAGGGCACGGCATGTGACGAGCTGGTTTCAGTCAGGACTTTATTTAAATGCTCTGCCATTGACTTTCGTGACGCTGAATCTCCTCCCTTGTCAGCTCGCGTTCCCCATGTGCACACGCCGGTCGGAACTTCATCATCATGCGTCTGTTGAGGTCGGCTGTCTTGGCCTTACTCCTTCCGCGTGGGATATCCGCCATGCCGCTTGCTGACAGATCGACGCCCATTCTGCCCAGCCAAGATTCCTTTTACAATGTGCCTCGAGATATCCACCTCCAACGAGCCGGCTCTATTCTGAATCATAGGAGACCGCCAGCTCCCATTGCCGCGTTAGGTATAGCACGCGCAAATATCTACGACAGTCATCAGATCTTGTACAGAACAACAGATAGTCACGGCAACGCCACCGCGACGGTCCTGACCGTTCTCGTCCCACACAACGCCGACTACACGAAGGTTTTGTCGTATCAAGTTGCGGAGGACGCAGCTTTCCTGGATTGCGCCCCTTCGTATGCCTTTCAACTCGAATCTGCCACAGGCGAGTCTCTGGGCACCATGGTGACCCAGGCCGAGGTGCTCCTCATCGAAACGGCCCTGGAGCAAGGATGGGTCGTCATCGTCCCTGACTTTCAGGGTCCAGGGAGTGCCTTTCTGGCAAACCGACTCGCCGGACAGGCGATACTGGATGGCATCAGAGCAGCACTACAGTCGTCGAACTTCACAGGGATCGCCCAACAACCAACCATAGCGTTGTGGGGGTATTCCGGCGGAGGCATCACCAGTGCCTGGGCAGCGGAGCTTCAACCAACATACGCGCCAGAACTGAAAATTGCAGGAGCAGCCATTGGAGGTGTTGAGCCCAGTCTGCCTCCCGTGCTGGAAGAGGTCAACGGATCGTTGTTCGCCGGGCTGATTGCGTCGGGGATCACGGGTCTGTCCAATGAATACCCGAGCGTGGACCGGTCGATAAGGGAGAATGTTAAGCCCGAACATGCAGCATCACTTACAAAGATGAAGAAGCAGTGCTTGGTGGCCAATATCGTTGACTTCGCGTTCCGAGATGTCATTTCCATGTTCAAGAAAGGCACATTCGACTTGCCGGAAAATACAGCAATCATGGAAGCTAACGCGTTGGGAAAAGCCATTCCCACGATACCTCTCTTCATGTACAAATCAGTTTTTGACGAGATCAGTCCAGTTGAAGACACCGATGATCTCTACGATTTCTATTGTGCCCACGGAGCCACGGTTCAGTACGAGCGGGACTTGCTCTCAGAGCACGCTGTTGCGGTGCTCACTGGGGCACCCAGAGCACTGTCTTTTTTGATGGGAGTCATGAACGGAGTTGAGCCCAGCAGGGGATGCTCAAAAAAGACAGTGGCTTCGTACCTTTTGGACCCGGACGTGAAGAAGATTCTGCCCTCGGTTATACTGAATGCGATTCTCGATCTTCTCGGGAAGCCAATTGGACCGGGCTTTTTCGGCCAAAACAAAACGCACGACGACGAGCACAACCTGTTGACTCGAGAACCTATCAGTCTGTAGATATTGCATGTACAAATAATACCATTTGACTCTGTGCGATGTAACGGGGGGGCGACTGCTATCGATATGACAAAGATGATGCTTCATGTCGTCACGGCTAAGGGTGACAACGGTATGCGCATGCGGTCGTTTGGCCGTCATTACCTACACCCTTTCCGCGTGTCTCTGAATTTACAGACTAGCTGAAGGCTTTCAAGATTTATGAACCTTCGCACGAGAAAATTACTCGGAACCGACTAAATCAGGCTCGACCCAACGAGAGGGTGTCTTGTCCGGTCTAGACATGTGCTGCGGAGACCCGAACAGGAACGTGACAATCGCCAGGCCGGATCCCGAAAGACTGCAAGCATCCTGCTTATGTGCAGGATGCAAAAGCGATACAGACCTTTGGACGTGACGCACTTTCCTGTTTCTCCTTGTTTATTGAGGGGGGCCGCGGGGCGCATCTGAAGAGACCCCCGCCCGCCATGATCCACTCTCGGCTCCACATAATGGCTCGATAATCTGCCAAGAGGCAGGCCCATTCGGGACCAACAGTCTGCCTAACTGGTTGGCTGGCGCCTGCCATCTACCTCTCAGGTAAGGTACTTTAAGTGAGGTGATGACCGCATTTGGCTCAGGGTACCGTGATGCAAGACGCAAGGTCTTTGAAGCTTCAGGAGCTGCAGTCTGCGCCTACGAGAGCCCTGGTTTGAACATATCAGAAGGTGTGGCCCCATATTTTGCTTTGCGGTACAGTTACAAGGCACCTGGGTGAGTGAAGTAAGTTGAAGTATCTTGTTCCTCAAAGTGCTGTAGCTGCTACGGAAGGTTCAACTGCGAGCTTCTCGCCTAACATACTTCGCACTAGTCATAGCTTGTGCATCGGGCGGGTCCGGCGTACTCCGTACAGAGCTGCAACTTGCCAATATCTCCAGAGTGCAGATGGCCCATGTCCAGCAGAGCATCTGATTGGCAACATTTCGACGGATCTATTTTTCGGTGACGCACCGGGGCTTTCAGCCAATTGAATACCAGCCCGAGCCAGCTCTATGCTTGGCTGTTGGGAGCGATCCCCTGTATCGCACACAACATGATGCGGATGACTGGAGGGCTGATCTGCCTATCTTGCCTTTCAAGAGGCTCAGACCTGCCATCGGCGCAACCGTTTGTAACGACGCTGGGCTTGCATCATGATGAAGGAGACTTCCTATAGGCGCCTTCTTCCGAGCTCTGCAAAGGTCAAAAGCGATGACAGCATCGACGATGAACCTGGCTCTTCGGCTACTTGTTCCGTCAATTTCGTTGCTTGTGGCCCATGTCGTAAAAGGAAAATGAAGGTGAGCTTGGCGAAACACCCCTCCTTGCTTCCGGTCATCCCCGTCTCAAGGTAGATCTAATGACGGTCGGCTGACGTCCTTCGGTCAAAGTGCGGCGGCCAACGCCCCAGCTGCGATAGGTGCTCCCGAGCGAATTCCCAGTGCACCTACGACGCTGACCCTGGAGAGTCCCGGGCCGCAACAATGAGGAAGAGATGTACGGCTCTGATCGAGTGCAACGACCGCCTGCATACCGAGCTCCATTCACTGAAAAAGTTGTATGGCTTTATTCGTGCTGCTCCCGAAAGCGAGGCCTTAAGCATCTTCAAGCAGATCCGCTCGAACAGCAACAGCGACCCCGGCGATGTTCTGCGATATCTCTCTGATCATGGCATGATGCGCTCTGATGAGGTCCATCAGTCCTCAGCATGCGATGATGCAAGTAGACGTGGCAACCACTATCTAGTCGTGCCAGATAAGATGGCTCTTCGAGCGTTACCTTGGACCACCATTGCCGGGGACTCCGATGTGACAGAGCTCGTCACGCAATATTTCGCGTGTGATAACTCGTGCGTCTTTCCGCCGATAGATCGAAGGGCTTTCATACGCGAAATGAACGCCGGGTGCCCGTCGAAATCGAACGCTTGTTCTCCTGCGCTCGTAAATGCCATCTGTGCGCAGCAAAGTGTATGCCAAGCCCTCCACTCCTTCCTCCTCCTTCGACATTAATGGTGTCCTAGGCTCTCTTCCCTAAAGCTTCCTTGGATGATTCGACAAGGCCTGTTTCGAGGGAGCTTTTCCTGACTGAAGCAAAGCGCTTGCTCCCGGGCGAGGCCCTCATATCGTCTTTAGCGAGCTGTCAAGCGGCATGCCTCATACATAGCATGACAGCCCAGAACAGCTGACTGATTAGTGTGTTGATCGAGCCAGACGATGCATCCCGAGGTGCACTTCTCCCTTCGAACCCGTCCGATGCAGTCTGCTTTGCTTGAAGATGAGCCTTTGCTGATTTGGGCCATCGATGGTGTCATATGTTGGCCGGAATATGCAGCGTTGGGCTACTTCCGAGATTGTTTGTTCGCCTTCCTTCCATTTACTCCCTTCTGCTCGTGGATATCTAGAGCATATCTAGTGCAGCCGGACGTGTTTCGCACATTTTCTTTTGGCTTTTGCCTGATCATTGCTTTGGTGATGAGGATTAGTCAAACCGCAAAATGCCCATGCCGAGCCACTTTGCGTGTTTGGGATACCCTGTGGCGATGTGTGATTTGAAGTCCACGTGTTGGCACGACTTGTTTGCGCGTCACTACACTCTTCTGGCGGCGTGGGAGTTCGATCAGATATTAGCGGTTAATTGTCATTTATTGCCACATCTTTGCTGAATTAGATGATGCAACCTTGGCGAATGTTACATCATATGCGAAGCCCTCTAGAACGCATGTTTGGTAGCAGGAAAGATGTGCCTTATACTGTCGTGATCAAGGTCCGTGGGTCAGCTCGCGGTCCGAGTCTAATAAGTGCATTGTGGAACAGAACGTCCAGGCGATGGAGAGTAAGGCAGGTGATGAAGCCGTCGGATCTGTCCCGTAGTGTATCAGCCATACTCCCGGCATACCGATCTGGCACAATCAAACTTGGGTGAGTACTTTATACGCATATGTGCATGGTATGCATCACTTCATGTAAGGTAAGTAGGACATTGCTTAGTCATGGCACTCGATGTTGTCATTGATATTGCGGAAACGCATACTGACATCATGATGACCTGGTTGGAGCGTGAAAGCGTTCCACAAGTACGGAGCACCCTTGGGTCATTGTCGCTACTATGACGATCACTTTGGAAGAAGTAAAAGAGAACAAGGAAGGTAAGCGTAGGAGGAAGGGAGCACGGGTTTTGGTACCCTCTTTCTTCCTTTGCTTGCACTGAATGACTGGTCCGGGGCCCCCATCCCCCCCTTCCTGTCCCCTTCCTCTCCCCTCTTCTCCTCTTCTGCTGAAAAAGCTTGATTCTGGCTGGTCATGTCCGGCTATCTCTCCAAATTCGCAATTCACCACCTCGGAACAAAATATCCGAGATCAGCACTCTTGCTATCAAAAACTTCCCTACCAGGTCGCCCATACAGAATGTCTAGCACTCAGTCACTTACCAGAGATGCGCTCTTCAATCTCCAGGGTCGAGTCGCACTGGTCACGGGTACGTCCACACAGGCCTTGAGCGAATGGAGCCAACGGGCAACGCTCACTCTTTCGAATCTGCAGGTGGTGGCTCGGGTATCGGCTTGATGGCCGCGCAAGCCCTAGCTGCTAATGGAGCAAAAGTTTACATCACCGGGCGCACGATGGAGAAGCTGGAAACAGTCACCAAGGAGCATTTTGGAGGTGACGCCAAAGTGATTCCGCTTCAAGCAGATGTCACCTCCAAGGATAGTATTAAGTCCCTTGTAAAGGAGATTGAGACACGAGAGAAGTGTCTGTGCATACTGATCAACAATGCGGGCATTTCCGGGGAGCACCATTCCGTTACCGAGGCAAAGTCAGTCAAAGAGCTGCAGACGGAGCTCTTCGATAAGAACTCGTTTGAAGGCTGGTCAGATGTGTACCGCACCAATGTCGCTGCCGTGTACTTCACCACGGCTGCATTTCTGCCGTTGTTGCAGGCGTCGACGGATCTGCACCCTGGTTGGTCTGGCACGGTGATCAATATCTCTTCGATATCCGGTCTCGTGAAGACTGCGCAACATCATTTTAGCTACAATGCATCGAAAGCAGCTGCTGTTCATCTCACGCGCATGATGTCGTCGGAAATTGCTGCTGCCGGCCTCAAAATTCGCATCAATGGCATAGCTCCTGGGGTTTTCCCCAGCGAGATGACGGCGGGCGAAAGCGATGACAGACAGAAAAGCGAGTTGCCCAAGGAAAAATTCGAGGGGAAAGTGCCGGCGGCGAGGCCCGGATCTGACAAGGATATGGCGTCGGCTATACTGTTCGCAAGCACTAATTTGTATCTCAATGGCGACACCATCGTTGTTGACGGTGGCTATACTATTGAGTCTGGCAAATGATAGGACTTCTACTGCGCAATGCACGCAAGCCAAAGACACTTGTTAATCTTTCGGGCTCTATGTAGTCTTTCTTCTCATCAAAGGGCCAATACACAGTGAAGATCCAAAATTGCTTGCCTCATCAAGTTTAATCTCGGTCCGAGTCAAGCAAGGGAGAAGAAACAGAGAAGGCAAGAGGGTAACAGGGGGAGAGAAGAAGAGGAAGAAGAAGAAGAAGAAGAAGAAGGGGAAATGGGAAAAAGAAAGGAAATGATTTGACGGCAGACTGCGAGGAACCCTTTGATGAATCGCAGCGACCAAGCGAGTTCTGTCACTTTGGTGTGCGAGGACTCTTGCTCATAAATAATAGTGCCCAAGGTAGCTTTTGGAGGGCCCAGTTGCAGCAAAGATCAGGCAGCGTCAAAGCAGGTGCATGATAGCTACCAACATCAGAAACCTTTGATCGGAAGTATCGAACCTTCGCAATGGAAACATCATCATATTGACGTAGCGACGGAGATATTTGCAGACGTAGCTTTCTTGGCGTTGTTTCCTTACCAAAGACCCTGTCGAGCAAGTATCTAGATATGTATCGTAACAAGCATGTACACTTAGAGAACCGCCTCCTCTTTTCCTTTGCAGCAGACCTTTGCAGCAGACCATTCTACACATGCGGACCTGACATATGCACGACATACATAAAGTCCTTCATATAGCAGTTGCGAAGATCACACTATACCCCTGACTGAATAAAAGACCCAGAGTGAGATTCTGCCGCTCTCGGTCCCACCTCTTTCTCGTGAGATTTCGCTAATGCATGCCCACTCCGTGGTCGCTTCTGCGTAAAGTACAAAGTAACAAGTTCTTCCTTTACCAACTGCGGCGTCATTTTCTCAATGGTGAGAGCCTTTCTGGCTTCTTTCTCAGCATTTCCCGTTCGGCAGCCATCTGACCGACCGTCTGCGTCGCACAGATGCTGGTACGGGGCTCCCCACGCAGCATCGGCCGAACCGCAGTTTCACTCCTCAGATGGTCTCGTGGGCCGTCACCAATTCTGCGCAGCCCCCAACCGTGCGGCAAAGCCGTCCTTCATTTGTCCGCTCGTGACTCATCGAAGGATTCGCATCACGCCACAGCGACGAGCTTCACGGCCCTCAACGATACAATCTACGCTCTCTCCACGGCTCAAGGACGAGCCGGGATTGCTGTGATACGCATCTCGGGTCCATCCTGTCTGCAAGTGTGCTCTTCTTTTCCCTTGATTCTCCGCAACGCGTGCAGGGAACATGAGGCTGACGACGATTCAGATATACCAGGCGCTGTGCCCGAACAAATCGCCCTTGAAGCCAAGATGTGCCGCCCTGCGGACATTGCACAGCCCCGTACCCCCGGGACCTGATGCGGGCAGCCCCAACGTGTTGGACTCTGGCGCCCTACTGCTTTACTTCCCTGGCCCCCGAAGCGTGACAGGCGAGGATGTGCTGGAGCTGCATGTTCATGGCGGATCGGCAACGGTCAAGGCAGTCCTCGCAGCCATACCAAGGTGTCGGACCAAGACGCGGGCTCGTTACGCAGAACCAGGCGAGTTCACCAAGCGAGCCTTTCTGCACGACCGTCTGGACCTTGCCCAAGTCGAGTCTCTCAGTGACACTCTCGATGCAGAGACGGAGCAGCAGCGTCGCGCGGCCGTGTGCGGCGTCGCGGGTCACCTCGGCAGCACGTATGAGGACTGGCGACAGCAATTGCTCCTGGCGCGGGGCGAGATCGAGGCGCTGATCGACTTCTCCGAAGACCAGCACTTTGACGAGTCCCAAGAAGATCTCCTGGAGAGCGTGTCTCGTCAAGTCGCTCGCATCATGGAGAGACTCGATTTGCACCAGCTCGGGGGCAGAAGGAGCGACCTGCTTCGCCGCGGCATCCGCATTGCGCTGGTGGGGCCACCCAACGCAGGAAAGAGCTCCCTCATGAACATCATCGCCGGGAGGGAGGCGTCCATCGTGTCGGGCGAGGCAGGCACGACCCGCGACGTTGTCGAAGCCCGACTCGACTTGGGCGGCTATCTGTGCTCATTCGCCGACACGGCAGGATTCCGAACCCATGGGCACGACATTGGTCACGTCGAGAGGGAAGGGATACGACGTGCGCGGCAAACGGCGCAGGATGCGGACATTGTGTTGGTCTTGGCATCGGTCGAGTCTGGTCCGTCCGGACCCTCGATCAGCTTTGACGCCGAGACGCTCGCGCTTGCGGCCGGGGCGCCTGCGGCACTCATCGTTGTGAATAAGCGCGACATCGTCAGAAACAGCGGCTTGCTGAACAGTCTTCTCGAATGTTTCCATCGACGCGTGGAACAAGACTTTCCTGCTCTGGCCCTCACCGCCAAACAGAATCTGTGCGTATCGTGTCTGGACGGCGACGGCAGCGACCATGGCGGCAGCCAGGTGACATCGGGGATTCAGGAAGTCGTCGAGGCACTCGTGGCTTCCTTCTCCAGCATGACCGACATGCCGTCTGATCTGCAGCATCTGTTGGGCGTGACGGAGCGACAGATGCAACTGATGGCCAAGTGTCGACGGCATCTGCAGGACTTCATGCATGAGGCGCGAGGCCAGGAAACAACAGGCCAAGACCAGAACGGAAACGGCCGAGACGCTGACATTGTGTTGGCGGCCGAATACCTGCGCTTCGCCGCCGACTGCCTCTCGCGCATCACCGGGAGAGGTGAGGCCGGCGATGTCGAGGACGTGTTGGGTGTTGTGTTTGAAAAGTAAATGCCCCCAGCCCTTCTCGCGAGGTGCGCGTGCCGACATTTGCTAACACTAGCATAGGTTTTGCGTTGGGAAGTAGGGTTGGTGAACTCCAAGTCCAGCCGTTGCCTGCCCGCTCTTTCGAGTGACGACTGCGGATAACGCGAGTGATCACGCGTCACTTGGATGTACAGTGATGATCATTTTTTTTGCCGTTGACTGCAAGAATCATGCCAACAATCTTAAAATTAAAGAAGAAGAGCAAGTGATGTCGGGCGCGAGTTATGTCATCTGTATCTAGATTGTCTATTTGTGTTGTACATGTATCGAAAGTTGCCCGTGGAGGCGACTCCCATGGTCTAGTCTAAGTGTAGTCTATACAATCTATGCCTCCCCAAAAAAAGATAGTCTATGTGCATTTGTCGTCATGATTCGCATCCAACCCGCGCACGATGCGTTGCCTCTGGAAAGTGGTCGATGCCAAGAAAAGAGTGACGAGGACGTTGCTTCGATGCGGCGTGCATGTCGGGGGGGTGTCATTGCTGCGTCCCAGACTTATCGAGGCTGGTCGTCACTGGGAGGGGGCTGTGTGCCGGGAGTGCCGTTGACAACGTTGTAGCCAGAGCGGCCAGAGTTGACGAGAACGTTGCTGGTGCAAGAAGCCATTGCGGATGTGTTTGTTTGAGTTTGTTGGCGTGTGAGAAGCAGCGGGTGTGTGTGTGTATGGTTTGTCTGTCGAAGCAAAGTTACAAGACAAGAGGAGGCTTTGGTGTATTGTGTGATGTTGGTGGTTCTGTATATATATGTATTTGTGTGTATATGTGTATGTGTAATGGAGTATGTGTGCTTGATTGTGTGTGTGTGTGTGTGTGTGTCTGAATGTCGAGATAATTCCAACAAACAAGAACATTCCCATCTCTTTATACTTTTCCCTCTCCCCCCCCCTCCCTGCTTCTGACTCTGTCTCCTTCTTCCATCCCGGTTTATTTTGTGCCTGGGCAAAGTCTGGCCCCCAATTGGTTCATCGCCTCCATCCGTTTCAATCATCATCATCATCATCATCGTCGTCATGCTCATGCTCATCATCACCGTCATGTTCAAGGTGTGTGGAGTCGCCGGACAAGGCGTCCGAGAAACCGTGAGAGCCTAGGTCCGGAATTAGTCCACCGCCCCCGTGCCCTTGTTCCTGGACTTTTCCATCTCTTCTCCGTCCAGTCGTAGGGCTGAAGGAGCCAAGACTTGCAGAGAAACAAGACGCAAACAGGCCCCCAAAGAACAGGTGAGACACCGCACGTCAGGCCGAATGGCGTGGCAGGCTCACCTCATCCCGGGGGGAGGGGGGGGCATGGGAAAAGCTGTCAAAAGGCCTCTCTTCCGTCTTTGTTCGCCGACTAGTTCCTCGTCCCCTTCCCGCCCCGGCTGGGAAGGTGAGAAATAAGGAGGGCGGAACAGAATGAAAAGGAACCCGGTCTGCCTTGCGCGGACGACACGTGTGAAATGTACAGGGGGGGAGGCGTTGACTGCTTCCAGAAGCTGCGAATGTGATGGGCGGAATTTCTGGCAGAGAGTGCTTGTCGGGCTGAACGGGCAACATGGGAAGCGGAAACGTCGCACCCCTTCAGCCCAGCTACCATGTGCCAATCTTCGTGTTCAGGCTGATGATCCTGATCCGGACGTTCGGGTCCTTCCCAAAACTGTTCACTCGTCGCCCGCCTTTCTACACGGCAACGTTGAAGAAACAAGAACAGCCCCCGATGCTCCTCTTCAACATGGCGTTTCGGACCCAAAAAAAGGACCAAGACGAGACGGGGCGGGGCACAAGGTTGGGGGAGAGAGAGAGACAGAGAGAGAGAGAAGAGGCCAAACGACGCCATTGCCGTTCGGCCGAAGGGGGGGGGAAACTCGGGGTTTCCTCAGTCAAGTTATTCCCCTTGCCCACCCGCTCGACTTACTTAAGCGCCCAGTCCAGACTCGGATGGGAAATTTCCTCATTCAAAGCAAATGAGAAAAACCCGGACGGAAACCAAGCGTCGAGGGAAACATTCGACTCAGGCACCCCCCCCCTCTCCACTTCCTCCTTCTCCGACATTTCAGGGTCCTGAAATCGCTCCACATGCGCAGCCACACGTGAGCCATCAAGGCGGACGAGCTAAACCACCACAAAAAGACGAGTCATCGGATGACTGTGCGCAACTTACTCTTTTCGGCCCGGGTAAATAAAACCACACGAAACAGAAAAAAAAAAAAACACGCCTTTGGTCGCCCCAAAAAAAGGGCCAACCGCCATACATTTGGGGGTT